>JAXGGA010007697.1:0-61135 GCA_038373865.1 Uloborus plumipes | reverse complement strand
TTTTTTCTCGTTCATAACTTTTTTTTCTAGTGAACCAAATATCGTCATATGAATACATGGTACCTAAGTTAACCATCTCCTATCGATTTAAAAAAAATCGTCCAAATCGGTTCAGTAGATCAGATGTTATGTGCGAACAAACAGACAAAAAAACATACGCTTTGAATTGAGAACCTCCTCCTTTTTTGAAGTCGGTTAAAAATTGAAAGTAAAAGTAAGTAATTTGAATTGTGGGAGAAGGAGTTAGAGTAAGACTTGGAAAATTGGTGCAAGTTTTTGCTTTTCATGGAAAATAATTTTCAACTAAAGTGGACTCTTTAGCTTTTTTCAAACACCACAAATCAAAATCTTATTTTTTAAAAATGTGTGTCACTTTAATGATCGTTCATACCCCCCCCCCCCCGCAGTGCAAAAAAAACATTACACAGCAGATTTTTCCCAATAACTCAACACTCATGGTGTTTGATACATTTTATTTGTTTGTAATGATGTTTTTTTGGTCACAACCAATATGAAAATCACAAAAAATAGTTACTTTAATTTTTAACATATATTTATCATCTTCAGAATTTTTGACTTTTAATTTTACCTTGAATTTGACGTAAATGCAAAGTATAAAATACAGAATTTTATAAAGGTACAAAAATTAACATAATATAATTGATTGTGTATATAATTTTTTAAAAAAATAATGTAGGTGCCGCAAATCAAAAACCATTTATTGCCACAATCGATTCAAAGCCCCCACAAATGGCGCAAATGTCCATAAGAAAATTCTACAGCATCGAAGGACCCCATTGCCAATTTTAACAAAGATCCGACCAAAACTGTCATTTTGTACCATAAAAAAATATGGGGCACATTCCCATGGGAGGATGTACCTGCATAAGGACATTACAATCATTAAAATCATTAAAAAAAAAAAAAAAAAAAACATGCAGCTATTCGAAAAAATCCTTGCAGACCTGGACTCGATCTTATTCCACCAGGAACTTCAACCTGACGCGCATAACCACTTGACCATCGGGTCGATCTTTGAAGTAAGGATTTACGATAGCAGATATTGTTTTAAATGACATGAAATGTTAGTTTTTCGATCATAACTTTTTTTCTAGTGAACAAATATCGTCATATGAGTACATGGTACCTAAGTTACACCATCTCCTATCTATTAAAAAAATGTCCAAATCGGTTCAGTAGATCAGATGTTATGTGCGAACAAACAAAAAAAAGTATACGCTTTGAATTGAGAACCTCCTCCTTTTTCGAAGTCGGTTAAAAATATTTTATTTTTCCTTAAGTGCAGTTCTTCGCAGACTTTTTTAAATATTTAATTCTATCTTATTGCGGAAAACTTTAGAATACAGTAAACTAATTAAACAGTCCCTAAATAATTACTTTAAAAAATATGAAAACTGGTTACGTAAATGCGTATGCACGTTTAAGAAATAACCAAAAATAGTTTCTATGACTCTTTTTCTCGGAACTTATTTGTAAACCATCGAATAGTTACAATTTTTATTTTCAATTAATATATTTAAGAATACTACGCTGATGCTTATTTTAAACATTTAAATTCTCAGTTTTAAACTATACATAGTTCGGCTTGAAAACTTTTGTGTGATGCATTGCCCTAAAATATGTTGCAAAGTTTCTGCCTACAAATGATGGGCAGTTTATTATTGTAGTTAGGTGAAGCTTATGGTAGTATTATCCAAAACGCAGTAAGTTTAAGCATCATACCATGTAAAAAGCATATGTAATTTATTTTTGTACAACTTAATATTAAATAGTTTAATAGCTGTAAGAAGAATATATATCTCTTTCGTAAAAATTAATGTGTTTTTTTTTTGGGAGGGGGGGATACTGTTCATACAATTGTGGTTTTCTATTTTAATCACTTCTAGAGTGACTGCCAGTTCTTTCCCAGGCGAAATTCATGTTTGACCGCAGTTAATTTAGACTCCTATTTAAATGCTTGCCGGCTAGACAGAACAGTGTAGAAAGATTTTTTTATGCAATCAACGAATTCAGGTTCTGCACATACACACGCTTATGCACGCACACACACATACACACTAATCGCAATCTGTTGCGAAAAATATATGTTGAATTTAAGATATCAAAATTCATTTTTGTTTCTTAGGGAGCTAAGGTTCCAAGGTATTTTCCTGAGAGGAATTGTCTGTAGCAACTTCCTTCTATACATTTCGGAAAAGAAAACAACTAGAAATTACTGTGTTTGTCCACTGGTTAGAGTGTTCATTCACTGGGTTGGTGTACTTTTTTCGTTTCACCTGCACAAAAAACTTGATGTTAAACGTAACAGCTCTTCAATTAATAATAATAAATAAAATAATAAAAACACATTAGTATATCTTATCCTACATTCTAGAAATTTGATGTGATAAAATAAAACTTGCTGATGATCTTTCGTAAAGATTGTCTCATAAGTTAAAACAATACAAAAATTTCACGCAATTTATAAATGTTGCAAGTTATTAATGAAAACGCATTGAAATTATGCACGTGATTTATCACTGCTAACATCTAACAAAGACGAATATTAATGACGTAGTGAACATATTTCCTTCGCCAGTTGAACTTTTCTTTGTTGCTTATAAATTTAAAATAATTTACTTCACCTTCGCTTCAAAGTTCATCCTGCTTAATTCATATCATAAATCATATTGATTATGTCAGACAGTGTTCGATCAGTTTAACGAAATAAACGTCAATTATATTCAAATTTATTGGTTTATTTTTCAATCGTTCAAAGTGAATTACTTGTTTATCAAGAAATTCGTAAAGAGTACTTTAGTAAAAGAATTTATAAATATTTCAGCACGAAAGGGGAAACAACGAAAGAAGACTTATAACTTTAATACTTAATCCAGGTAATGAGTTTGTCATTCTCGCTAAAACGAGTTTACTGCTTGGAACGCATTTGTACTCTTATTTTTAAAAAAATCTGTAAGGGTTGCAAAATTTTAAACTGAAATTTATACATATTTAGAGATATTTCTTTCAAGAAAAACTTTTGTAGTCACGATTGAATAATTTAATGTGATGTTATAAATGTTTTCTCAAAATTAGAAATTTTGTCTTTTGACTGGTTTTTGAATAAAACAATTCAAATAAGTCATAGAACTATTTTGTGTACCTGAGTGTAAGAAGTTTATATTTATTTAAGATTTAAAAAAATAAAAATCGAGTGATGTTTGTATTTTTTATGATTTTTTGAAAACCTTTGCATCTTTTCCTGGTATTTTTAGAAACCCCTCTCTCAAAAATTATAGATGCCTCTCTCATAAAAAAAAAAAAAAAAAAAACTAAGTTCGTAATAGAGAAAAAAATGCCACCCTCTTCAGAAAAAAAAAGTTTTCAAAAACATGCAATAGTTTTCCCAATAGGCAAATAAATTCTTTTAATATATTTTGAAGAGCAACAACAGATCCTTCACGCTTCGTTAGAAAATAAAAGCTATCTCCGCTGTTTTCTACCATGACGCCACACGATGATTATGCATCCAATACTGCAAGAGAATCTTAATAGCTACAATGTTTATATTTTTTACTATTACTTACTACCCTAATTTTTTTGGAATGAAAAATATGATTTTGTTTTTCATCTTCAAAAAACCTTTTAAGTTCTTATTTTTATAGCCCTTTTTCCTAAAAATATTGGATCTGAAGTTTTGAACAGTTAACAATTGTAATTAATCTGTAAAAGCACTAAGTATTACTTCTCTTCTTGTCTAGCTACTTTGAATTCTACAACCCGCAAACAAGTTGAGACTATTTTTTTTTCTGATAGTTAAGGTGATAGTTAACCCATTTATGCCCATTAGCCCAAAAACGGGACGCTTGTTAGTTACTGCATACATAAATCTGTAATGGGTATATCATTTTACTAAAGCTGTTTTTCACAAGTTAAATAGTCCTTCTTCTTGAGAAAACCAATTAGAACCACTATTTGGACATAAGAGTTTATTTAGTGACAGCTATTTTCAGACAAATCTGTCAAGCAACGATCCAGATTGCGTAGCCACAGAAAGTAAGTTTTTTTTTCTGCGAACTTATTTTTCATAAAATTAAACTATTTTAAAATGATTTGCTTAAAATTGATCACAGATGCCTTCTGTAATGTTACTTTGCAAAAGTAAAGTCAAGTATGGTCGTATTTTGCTCACATATCTGCAAAATATCCCATAAACAGGACGTTAAATAACTTAATAAATATGGCAACGGCGAACTATTTTTAGCCTAAAATGTATACAAACCATTCCAAGTAAGAGTTTTAAGTATATAACTTTTTTTAAAAAATGTTAAAAAAAACTTGGAATAAATGGGTTAGTTAACTGCTGAGAGGCCACTATTACATTTAAATTAAAAAGGAAAAAAATCACGTTGAAAAGTTTTTTATTTTTACATTGCGGACATAAAAGTTCAAAATATTTATCTCATTTCAAGCTTATTCTGTAATGGTAAATTTTCTGTAAAGTTAGAACACTTTTTAAGGGCTTTTATCTCCACGCTGTTGCAGAAAGTGGAGTAAAATATTTCAAACTATTCAAAAATTACTTATGTATGATAAAACCATTTACAATTTATTACACACAAATAATTGGGAAGTCAATAAAAAATATAATGGTTATTAGATAGTGGGAATAATTAAAATTGATAAGAGCTAATATTTAGAAAAGTGCCAATTTGAGTCCCAAGTGAATTTTCACTAGTATTTCAATAACTAGTTAAAAAAATAATTTTCCACAGAAAGAGGATAAGTTTTGCTTTCATTTCATCTAAAAACATCAGAAGAAACATGTTTTTTTTCTTCAGAAAATATTGTTTTTATACATCAAAAATCAGATCGGTAACGTGTCCCAATTAGCAAAGTTTAACATGCAAACGGGTCATGCGCACTTTCTAACTTCCCAAAAAAACGCACTTGCACAAAAAACGATTCTATTTTTACCCCTTTGTTAATAGTTTACTTCATTTTTGTTTTAATCGATTCCTGATTTTCTAGCCGATGCGAAATAAGCGTGTCCCTAGTTCCGCCGTCAGAGCGGTAACAATAACTTCCGATCTATGTTTAGGCTCCCAAAATCATTTCCTGCACCTATACCACGTGATACTGAGTACCTGGTGGGATGTTTTATCGCATCGTAATTAAAAATTTGCATTTCTGCATCTAAAATTGCAGGTAAGATTTTTTAAAGTGATTTTATAAAATGTGTGTCATTTAAGTCATCAGATCGGTAACACGCGCTAAAATGCGCAGTTTTTATTATTTTAAAAATTATTTTATATATAAGTATAGTCCTTTATTACAAGTGAAAAAACCACGTGTTTGATTTTGGTTTAGCGCGATCGACTCGGAAATAAAAAAAAACTTTGTCAGTTTGTCAGATCGGTAACAGTCAGAGCGGTAACATTGAAAAACAGCGAATATGTTACCGAACTAACTCACACGTTTCAGAATTATTAAAAAGCAAAAATCGTAGGTTTTAGCCATATATATTGAATATTTTTGTTCTTAAAAAATGAAAAGCAATTAGTTTTAGTACAATTGCTTCATTTGTGGTTTGTATGACCTGACAATAGAAGTTAGTAAAATAAGAAAAATTGACACTGCAGAAATTAAGTTAATTAATTATTATTATTTTATTTATTTATTTATTTATTTTTTTGGTGCTTCAATTTTTCATAACTTCGCTAAATAACTAGATAATAACTAGCATGCTAAATTTGAATTTCTGATCAAGAAATTAAATTTCCTGCAACTAATTAAAGAAAAGCAAGCAGCAGAGTTGTGTATTGAAAAAGTTGAAGTTGTGTGTTGTTTCAAAACAAAACAAATGTTTTATGAGCTTGGATTTGGTAATCTTATAATTTATTTTGTCTAAAAACCTTATCGCTCATTTTTATTTCCAAGAAATGCTTTTTTATAATGAAATTTGATTTTTTAGCTAATATATATATTTTAATATAATTATCTTAATTCTATGTTAAAAATGCAAGGAAATGATATCATTTTTAGAGATGTTAACGAAGACTGAAAGCATAAACTCAAATATGTAGCTCATATTAACATCAGATCTGTAACACTCATCAGATCTGTAACGGCTTAAAAGTGAGTAATCTAAGGAGGGGGTAAATAACTTCCTTGACCTCCCCCCTTTTATTTTCTCGCATTTAAACCCAATTTAGACTTAGAATCCAATATTAATTTTTTTCTGCAAAAAAATTTTTTTATCAGAAAACTCCACCTTCAAATTGGCACTTTTCTGAATATTGGCTCATAAGCAAAATATAAAGATGTCGGACATACTTTGATTTATTTTCCTGAAAATGACTCGAGCTCATAAATATGTATATATATTTTCTTTAACTTTTGTATGCAGAAAAGTTTGAATCATTATGTATTTAGATGCTTGCTGCAATTTAGGAATAATCTTGATCATCTTGTCGCAGCATGAAATTCCAAAAACTTATAAACTTTTTTTAGTAACAGTAGTGAGCAACTTAGATATATCAGAAATTATCTAATTAATTGCAGACACGTGTTTTGGAGTTTTAAGGAACCATTTTTTTCAATGCAACGAAGTGTGAGCCTTTGAATGTAAAATTATCAGAAAAAAATAAGCTTGGTAAGAAAAAAATAAAACTTAGCTTATAAATTAAAAATAGGAAGTTGACATTAACAACTCAAAAAGAAATCTGGAGCAGAAACCTATTACCTACTTTCCATTAAGAAAACACCGTTACGCAATAAATTTCGAAAAAAAAACGTAAAACCAATTAAAGGTGTCGTATAAATGAAGCCCCTTTTAATTGATTTGCAATAAGTTCTCCGTTGAAAAAGGTGATGTTACACAAAGACGTTTATGTATTTTATACGTATTTTATTTTTTGAATATGGATTTTTTTTCGCTGCATACTTAAGTACTTTTGCTGCATACGTTGTACTGTCTATACGTTTTATGAGCATCCATTAGAGCAAAACATCTTCTATCATTTCTACAGGTTGTGGCAGAGAAACTTGCTGATTTGAAAGATCAATAAAAGAAAAAGTACTTAATGTATCAATTTATTTATTTTTATAAGATATTGTACACATTCTGAATTGTTATTTCAACTAGATTTAAAAATTACATCGTCCAAATGAAGTATTATGACTGTATTGATTCAACGGTCCTTACGACACAAACAGAAATGTGAAAGATTTTTGAAAGAGTTTTTAAAGTACAGATCAGTTATGTAACAGGGCTAATATTAGGCTAATATTAGTAATTGTGACCACTACTGATTTTTTTTTAATATTTTACGTCTCCATTAAAGAATCAAGCTAAATGTTTTACTGGTTAGGAGTGTATTTTCAACTCTAGAAAGATGCCGAAAAATAGTTGATCTTCTAAATTACCTACTTAGGTTCCTAAATGGGTGGTTATAATTACTGGACTAAAACTTGAATAGACTAAAATATAACAACGAATATTTTACTGTTTAGTTATTAGTTTCAGATAAATAGCTCGAACAACTTCGTCTAGTTAACGAACCTTTTCATGCTTTAAAAAATATTTAGGTCTTGTGTAATAACTTTTGAAATAATCTCAAAAACCTTTCATTACCGACATTTCATTAAATGAATACCAGAAGTTCAGAAACTTTAAAAATTGTAATAGAAAACTCATCATCAAATCTGTTTTTTAATTCAATTCTGTTATTAATTTTTTAGAAAACCTCAAGAAAAAAAAATCATATCCAAAAGTTTCCCTATATATCTTTCTCACGTTGGGCAATATTGAGGGAAATTTTTTCGTTTTATGCTAATATTAAATTACGGTAAAAATACTACAAAAATTTTTCCAACCCCCAAAACGTTTTTCTATTTAAACAAGAAGTTCTGTCAAGAACTAAACGAGCCTACTTTCCTGTACATCGACACCGGCATTCTAGCATCTGATCAATATTATCTTGATTATCTGAGACTGAAAATTATGTCAAACATACCTTTTTAGCACTTAAAGCTGATTTCTAAATGCAAAATATACCAATCTCATCAGATGAAATAGACACGTAAAAAGTAAATAAACGAATAAATAAAGTTTTTTCGCACCTTTTAGAGAATGTAACTGTTATAGTTCTTCCGTAGAAAAATTCCTCAATCGTTTTCAATAAATAAATAAATAAATAAAAGTACAAAGAACATACACAGAAAGAAAAAAAACCTCGGTCGTTAATAAAATGTCTCAAATTTCATTTTTAATATCCGTTGCCAGTTGCTAAATATAAATAGAGAATAAAATGCTCTCGCGAATAAAACATTTTTGTTACAAAAAAAGCGTCTGTTAAAAAAAGATAATAACAATAAAAACAAAACAGAAAAATAAATAAGCAAAAGATCGTCTGCACAGTCAGTCATTTTTTTTCTGATCCTGCATTTCCGCCATGTTTACGGAGTCGGAGTCGAAATCAGTTCTCACAGAAGATTATCCAGAAAAGTACTTTACATGCATTATTTATCAAAACCATTTCCTTACAAAATTAGTTTGAAGGAAATCCGCCTTTAAGCTCAAGATCTACATTTAACTTAAATTTCCCCGTAGGCGCTAATGTTAAGTTTTTTTCTGAACGGTTCAACGTTGAACGAAAAATGGTTCAAATCAAAATGCGAACTATGGGAATGAGAATCTCCGAGATCTTTCGAACAAAAAAAAGTTTATTCAATTCGGACGGTTCACTTAAAAGTTATTAGGTGGGGAAAGGTTGCTTGAACGGTTCAATGTTGAACGAAAAAATGTTCAAAATTTAAATATGGTAATGAAGTATCCTTGATGAGATCCTTCGAACAAAAAAAAAAGTTTGTTTAAATCCCACTGTTCACTCAAAAGTTATTAGGGGCTTGTTTGAAGGGAGCTTGTTTGAACGGTTCAAATGTTGAACAAAAAATTGTTCAAATTGAAAATGTAAATACGGGAATGAAGTATCCTTGATAAGATCTTTCCAACAAAAAAAAGTTTGTTCACATCGGACTATTCATTAAAAAGTTAGTATCGCGGGACCGGTTGTTTGAACGGCTCAAAGTTGAACCAAAAATTGTTCAAATCAAAAAATCAAATATGGGAATGAGCTGTACTCGCCGAGATCTTTTCAACAAAAAAAAAAAGTTTGTTCAAATCGGAATGTTCATTCAAAAGTTATTAGGGGGGGCAGACAGACAGACCGACAGACCGACTGACACACAAATTCCCCATCTCAATACCCTACTTTCCAATTTTTAATTTTTCAATATTCATTTTTCTTTTTTATTTCTTTTTGACTTGGCGATATTTATTGGACTTAGCGATATTTTTTAGCTGCATTAAGCCACTTTTAATGCCTTTTAGTCTTTCTTTTATTTTTAACGGGAAAGTAGCCTAAAAAAATCAGACATTTTTACTTTGACGTCGTTTAAGTTATATGCTTTCAGTGATTAAATTTTATACAAATGTTAAAGGTACAGTTTGTTACCTATTAATTGGTTTGCATACATTGTTTCTTCAAAAAAAAGGGGGGGGGACAAGAAAAATTGCCGCCAAAGAGTTTTTTCCCAGATAAAAGGGGTCTTTCATTTAAACTTTAAGGATACCATTTTTGCTCGTAGTTTAATCTCTTAGTATCAAAACAAATTACTTGATTTCTGGATTAAATTGAATGTTCCTAAACATATTTCAACACATTAACAATATATGAATAGCGTTTATAAAGGTGTTTTTCTTTGCTAAGTGATTATTCAAAAAAAAGCTGAGTATAAGGCTTTAACTTGTTAAGCGCTAGTAGTAGGAGCCGTAAACCGCGGGGCAGAAGGAGGGAAACAACTCAACAGTGGGCGTGGTCGCTTCGTCGCCATCTTGGATGGTCACGTGATCTAGCAGGGGGTATTTTTGGATGACGTCATCAATGACGTCAAGTAATTTCTTATAACCTTGCACGAGGATTCAGATGTCCGCCATCTTGGATTTCTGATTTTTAATTGAGTATTTAATTGATTGAGCCGCCATCTTGAATGATCACGTGATTTCTCCGCCATCTTGTATAGACGCGTTAATTCATGTCTGATCTTGACTTACTTAATTATTCGTTTAATTAGTTTATTTAATTTATTCTTACTGAAATAATATTTACTAGGGTAATATTCTAAAATGCTGTTCCCATGCCTGGGGTTTGAACCCTGGACCTTTCGCTCCGAACGCGAATACTCTAACCACTAGACCAGACTAGGCAGTTGCCTAGTCCCGACAATAAAACTTGAAAAAGAAAACTTACCTCGTGATGTCATCTGTTGGTCACCATGAGCATTATTTTGAGAGCTGTGGAATCATTAAAATGTGAGTTTGCTTAAATAAAAAATAGTGGCGCCATCTATCGGAGAGTAGAAAAATACTTAAGATTTATTCGGTTTTACCGTTTTAGTTGGAAAAACGGTATTGGAATAAACTGCTTGAATTTTATTAAAGTGTAGAAAGCTTCTTGACAGAAAGAAATAGTGGCGCCATCTAGTGGATGACGATTTTATTCCCTGATGGAAGTTTATTTATTTGAATAAAATAATGTTTGGTGGGATTCGAACTTGCAATGTTAGAGTTACAAAAAGGAACCTAGATGATTGGCGCGCTTTACCAGTCATACTATGGCGACTTCGTCTGTTATTTATGAAACACTTGAATGTAACTCTCTAAGATAACGTTTTATTGAAATAGGGTGTTGAGGGACTTGTTCTTACATGTTTTGGAGGAACATTGGGAATGAATAATGTACCAGGTTTATAAAATACAGCTCCAAACATCAACGAAAAAATTTATACAATTGATTTTCAAAATTTGATACATTTATTGTAATATTCGAAGTTTTTCAAAAATATTTCTTGTTATTATAAAATAATAAAATTTTTGTAGTTATGATTTTAACTGAGATCTACTAATGTTCACTGCCGTCCTTATTTTGTTTATATTAAACATGTTTTCAATTTAAACGTTCAATGCAATTAGTCAAGTGAAATATTTAATTTCGTTTGCACATGCATTCATTTACTAAATCACGTACGTGTTTCTTCTTTTATTAATTTATTCGCATTCTTTTACTTATTAATGCATCTATTTTTATTAATTAATTCATTTATTTTGTTATTCATTCTCTATTTTATTTACTCATTTCTTTTCCTCGTATATTAGATTGTAGAATGTCGTATGGCCGGATGATGCGGTCATTCTCTTCATTTGACTCGGTATTAGAAGAAGACAACTATAAAACACATCTATCAAAAATACTTTATTACACACGTTCCACACACATAGCTGCGACTCCTTGCATGGCGGTTTCGTTAGCGAGTTGTGTATTGCATGAACACAGTTCCGCACTCTAGAACAGTCCCGCAGCGGAGGCGTCGGATGACGTCACTCCTCGCCTCTCGCTAATTGGTCGAGAGCGGAGCGCTACAGAGTATGCCCCCAGTGACGAAGTCGCGATACAGGAAAATACAATATTTAAAAAATTATACGCACATGAATAATACAGAAAATGTTTAAAATGTTCTATGTACAAAAAGAAAATTGAAAAGGAGATATATTCCGTTCTTTTCCTTCCCTTTCCGTCCTTCCCGGACCATTTTTTTTATGGAATATAACCAGTAACTAGGTGCTTCGGAAAGTTCACTTTACGCCCGTATCTAGTAGTATACGGTTTAGTAGTGGACGATTTATCTGTACGACATGAAGGAATGTTTGATGCTTGGGAAGGCTGTGGGAGTGGAGGAGGATAAGTATCATCGGAGACTTCATAAGCGGGTTTAATGCGATCTATGGATACTGTTGTATGCTTCCCATTCACTTCAATGGTAAAGGTTTTATCAGTCCGGGAAATTACTAAATGAGGACCAGTATAGGGCGGAGTCAAGGGAGGATTAACCTTGTCGGATCGTAAAAATATTTATGAACAAGTTTTCAAAGAGGGATTGACGTATATTTTGGGACTGCCATGTATAGCAGTAGAGACAGGATTCAAATTCCTCATTGTTTGAATTAAATTTGTCACATATGTAGGATTTAATGTGGGAGAGACAGAATCACTCGTGACAAGATCAGAGGGTAATCTTATTGTGGTCCCATAAACAAGTTGAGCACAAGTTGCCTTGATGTCGTTCTTTAGCGCTGAGCGCATACCTAAAAGTACTATTGGGAGAGTTTCAGTCCATTTAATTTGGTTGTGGGCTTTAAGAGCACTTTTCAGATGTCGATGCCAGCGTTCGATGATCCCATTTGACTGAGGATGGTACGCGCAGGATCGAGGTTTAGTGCATCCTAACATACGGGTAAGCTCTCTAAAAAGATTGGACTCGAAACTTTTGCCCTGGTCAGTCGTTATAGTAACTGGGCAGCCGAATCTGGATATCCAGCCGTGCACTAGAGTGCGTGCGGCTGTGTCCGCTGTCATATCAGGCGTCGGGAATGCTTCAGGCCATCGTGTAAACCTGTCGATGATGGTCATGCAAAATCTGTTTCCATCCGATGGGGGGAGAGGGCCGATAAAATCAATGTGTATGTGTGCGAAGCGAGCATCAGGTTGAGAAAATGTGCCAATGGGAGATTTAGTATGCTGAGTTATTTTAGCGCGTTGGCATTTAACACAGCTACGAACCATTGATTTAATATCTTTACGCATGCCTGGCCATACGAATCGTTTAGATATTATATCGATGGAGGCGGAAATACCTGGATGAGAGAAAAAATGTAAGGTTTCAAAAATTAATGAGCGCATGCTATGGGGAACGAAGGGTCGGGGGTGTTTGGAAGACATGTCGCAATAAAGATGAATATCCTCGAGGGGAAAATAATGTTTCTCCAATTTTAATGAGGTTGCATTTGTTTGCAAAAGTGTTTGTAGTTCCTCGTCGGTGGACTGGGCGGAAGCTAATTTATGATAATCGAGGACAGGGGGTGAAATTTCATCTATCTCAATCCTAGATAGAGCGTCCGCGACAGTGTTCTCGGATCCCTTAATGTACTCGATGTCCGTGGAAAATTGCGAAATGAAATCTAAATGGCGCAGTTGCCGAGGACTGCATTTTTCTGAATTTTGATGGAAGGCGAATGTCAATGGTTTTTGGTCTGTGTAAATGACGAAAGTTCGGCCTTCAAGCATATGTCGGAATTTTTTTATACTGGAATAAATTGCAAGGAGTTCACGGTCGTAAGTGGACCAATTCCTTTGAGACTTATTCAATTTGGTTGAATAAAATGCAATAGGTTCCCATTGAAAATTCGAAAACTGCATTAAAGAACCGCCAACTGCGACATTCGAAGCATCTACGCATAAACTTATCTCAGCACCAGGAATGGGGTGCCTTAGTAGTGTTGCCTTGGCAATTGCTTCTTTAGAAGCCGTGAAGGAAAGAGTAGATTCTTCGTCCCATTGTAATTGCTCAGTAGGACTGTTAGCATTGGAACGAGGGTGTTTCTTTCTGTTTTTGTGCCCTTCGAGAAATTTTACTAGGGGTGAAAGAATGTCGGCAGCTTTAGGAATGCAACGCCTATAAAAATTGAACATACCTAAATAGCGGCGTAACTGGGTCAAAGTTGTAGGTTTTGGGTAGTCTAGGATACATTTTACGCGATCAGGTAAGGGTTCGATTCCTTGCCCTGATAACTTGTATCCAAGAAATTCAATAGTTGATTGACCAAATTTAGATTTTTCTACATTTATACACAACCCATATTCTTTCAGTTTTGAAAACAGTAATTTGAGGTGCTCCATGTGCTCAGTTTGGTTTTTGGAGGCAACGAGAAGATCATCAACAAATGCGTAAACAAATGGCAAATCACGAGTCAATTCGTCAACAAATCTCTGAAAAGTAGATGCTGCGTTACATAGTCCGAATTGCATCCTAGTGCTTTCAAACAATCCGAACGGAGTTATGATTGCTGTCTTATAAATATCTTCAGGATTGATCGGGATTTGGTGATACGCTTTGACGAGCTGTAGAATGTCGTATGGCCGGATGATGCGGTCATTCTCTTCATTTGACTCGGTATTAGAAGAAGACAACTATAAAACACATCTATCAAAAATACTTTATTACACACGTTCCACACACATAGCTGCGACTCCTTGCATGGCGGTTTCGTTAGCGAGTTGTGTATTGCATGAACACAGTTCCGCACTCTAGAACAGTCCCGCAGCGGAGGCGTCGGATGACGTCACTCCTCGCCTCTCGCTAATTGGTCGAGAGCGGAGCGCTACAAGATCATTCATTTGTGTATTCATTTATTTTTTTCATTAATAATTCATTTATTTGTTTATTTACGTATTTATTCGATAAAAAGTACTTTAACTCGTCTAATAGAAAATACGTCATTGCAAAAATATTGTATTTTTCACTTTGACCCGTGTTTTTTTTGGGGGGTGAAAAATTTTCACCTTTTTCTCAAGATGCAAAATAACTGCCGAAAATGAAAAAAAAATAATAATAACGTTTTTACGACAGTTGTATTACAAACATACACAGTTCCTTCTTTATGTACACTGATTTTCAGAACAAATTTCCAACTTGATCATTTTTAATCAAATGTGTTAACTTAACTATTTCACTTTGGCCCACATTCTCCTATGTGCATAATAACAAAACGGAATAGTGTAATCAATATTTTTAAGGTGTTCTTATTGCATTTATATTTTTCACTTATTGTGTCAGATATTCACAAAGAGAATAACGAAGTTTACGATTCAAATTAATTTAGGGGGGATGTTTTTATTCATTACTGTCACGACGGCTTGCAGGAAGCATAATATATTATACTAATAGTAAGAAGGCATATTGTTGTACTAAAACACAATTCATAAAAATTTTTGGATGTTCTTTCAAGACAATGCTGTGTATCTTGCAACATATATAACCACAGTTGTTTAAATGGATTCTACTCGTTAACCAGATTCGTTGATTCAGTGCTTGCTATAGATTTCTCAAACTTGAACTTAAAGTACGTTTCAACCCCTTAAGAAAAGAGTCATCCCTCACTAAAACATAAATATTCCTTATAAAATGTTTGCACACGCACACATAATCTTAAATGCACACACATTCGCAAACACAAATACACTAGCACCACACAGACACATTGACACACAGAAACACGCTGGCACACACGCACGGGCAAAAACATAAACACTCAGATATGCACACACTTACACACACACGAAAAAGCACAAACAATCATGCTTCATTTTTTGCAAAAAGAGTTATTTATTTTAATCAAACCCCATTTTGATTTACACGTTTAGAGTAATTTTTATCATAATTTTTGTAAAATATTAAGGAGCACATTATGTCATTTACTTTTTCCAAACTTAACAGTTTTCAAATGTAAGCATTTTCTACAGATTTAACATAACTTATCTATATTTAAGTTTGAAGACTTTTTTCCCATTCATAATCATTTTAAGCACATTTTTTAAAAATGTTTTCTACTACTGCGTTTTAAATTTTCAAAGGGTTATAATTATTTCTTAGTAACTAAGTTACTTTTTCCATGATTATATACATTATTATTTCCCCTTTCAATGCAATATTTTTTCTTTTACTGTATTCTCAAGCATTAAGATATTTTCATCGAATAATAGTACAAAGAAAATATTTAATACACTTTATTTACCCAATTTTATACCACTCATTTCACGTGTTATTTTTCGTTTACACGTATTTCAACCTTTGTACAATCTTATTTCAAATTTTATTAAAGCATCCATTATAGCATTGACGTTTTCTTAGAAGATTTTCAAACTTCATTCCCGTATACATAATTATGAAACGAAGATTTTTTAAAATAAATACGAATACAACCATGCATGTATTGGACTTACGAGATATTCAACAAATATTTTCATATACAAACACTTAATCAACCACCCTCGCATATTCGAATAACTATTTTTTCACTTAGGACTTTTCAATATATATGATATCAAAGTTTGTTCGATCTTGCATCACTGCAGCAGTTGATATTAAAAAATATATATACCGATATATGCTTTAAATATTTTGGACGTAGAGAAAAAACTCAGCAATTGTTTTCACATATGGGTACGTTCAATGTCTTAACAAGAGTTTTAATCATTCAAAAGGATTTTATTTTCAGGAACTTAAGACTGTTTAGATATACACACATATACACATCATCGCTGCAACGAATACAGTCAGCAACTTTAATATTTAGCACATTATTAAAAGAAATTTAATAGTTAATGTCGTTAAAAATTCCTTCTTGTGACAATGATTTTAAGACTTAGCAAACGTTCAACAAGTAGCTTTATACTTGTATCATGTAATGTTGGGCATTTTGCCGGAACAGTGGCAAAAAACTGGTAAATACCGGCAAAAAATGGAAAAAAACTGGCAAAAACTTGGAAAAATTGACTGGGTTTCAAAAAACATACCAAAAAATAATGTAATTTTGTACATAATACATTTGAGACTAAAATGAGAATATTAGTTTCCTTAATCGTTAACTTGATAATTTACTTTTTTTTTATGATTCTTGAATAAAGCTCTTAAATAGATTGGGGGGGATATTGTTAATTTTTCAATCTTTTTTTGTGTTTTGAAAACATGGAAAAAGAAGATACATTCTGGTGTAGAAAATTCAACTGGCTTTGATGAGAGTCAACCATTTTATGAAATTATTTCAGTTATTAACATTACTTAAAGTTTAATATGAGAATAACAGTTTAACAAGAGTAATATACAGACTCGTATTAAAAACTATTATTCTCATATTGAACTACTGTTGAAAATTAATAGAAATATTAGAATTTGTTCTTAGTTAATCACTAATATAGCCAGAATCCCCTTCCTACTTAAGAGAGTCATAAAAGTCCTCACATGTTTATAAAACACTGTATTACTATTGGTAATATGTGTCAAACCAAAGAGTTCTGGGAAGTTAACCCAATCCTCCTTCTCTATGCTCCTGGTTATGAGTGCTGCTCAATAGTCAAATCATAGCCTTTAAATTAAAGCCAAAAAAGTTATTTTATCGTCATTTACTCTCCCCCTTTCTTCTACATTCATATTTGGAGTATTCATCCAAAAAGCATTTTGCTAAGAGTGCACAAACCACAAACTTAAAATTTAGATTCCTGCTTCAAAAATGCATTGAAAAATTAAAAAATACTTTAAAGTAAAAAATTAGTAAAAATTCAGTAACTTCCTAAAAAATAAAGCGAGCTGTTTTTAGCCATCTTTGGTAAAAAAAAAAGTGGCAAAAAACGTATTTTTACCGGGACGGTTTTTACTGGTTTTTTTCCACCTTCGGCAAAAATGTGCCAACCCTAGTATCATGTAACCATAAATACGAGTTTTCACACATTACGGCTTAGGTACAGCTATTGTTTTATTCGATCATCTCAGCTGTTATACTTGCTTACAATACTGATTAACTAACACTACAGAATTGTATAGACATTCAGAAATATTTCCAGTTAACCTACTGAGCGGAAGCAGCCACTATTTTTCGTCCTTGAAATTTAAACTTTCGATTGTTAAACAGGTTTAAGTAAAAATTTTGTAAAGGTTAAAAGCAACTGATTTTAAAGAAAACCTAAAACAATTGTGAAAATTAAAAAACGAAGAAGAATTGAAAAGGAACACTCATTGAATAATTCGCAGTTTCATGCAGCACTTACGAGAAAATCTGAGAAACCTTCTCTAAATTGAGAAAAACAACATCAGTCAAATGGTGAAGATCACTATGAAGCCTATGAGCCTTTTTCAATTAACGGGAAGAAAATTATTCGCCGGGACATGTCGAAGAATAAATGGCCTAAGCATTGGCGAAAAACGGCTCATAGGCTTCCAGATGACCCGAATAGTGTCCATCCCTCAGGATATGGCACTCTGAAATCATGGTCTTGAGATCATGATCTCAAATTTTTAAAAAAAGGGTCCTTTTCAGGACCACAATAATTTTTTAAAATAGAAATCACTCTTTTATGCACACATACACTTACACATTTATATAGATTTTTTTTTCTTCTTAGCAACTATTATTCCTTAATTAATATGCAAAGTTATCTTTGTTTTAACGCGTATAAACGCGTTTTTTTTCCGCTTTTATTGCTTTTTAAGTTTTTTTTTTCTTTCAAAATATTTCGAAATTTCGGATTTTTTTCCCCCGAATGTAGTAAGTTGTTTTGTTTTAAAATTTCAGCTTTCCTGTTTCGTTTTTTCCCCCAGTTTATTAAATTTTTCCTACATCGAGGTTTACAAGTTTTTTCTGTTTTGAAATTACCAAATCGGTACTTTTTTCTGTTTCGCAGCTAAAGGTTTTCGTAAAAGTTTATTCTGAATTTTAAAGTTTATGGGGTCTGTAAGTGAGTATTTTTCAAGTTTTTTTATCACAAAGTTATGCACATTTCTTTCTTTTTTATTGTTGTTTTCCCAACTCTTTTCTGTTGAAACAATTTCAAGTTCGCAATTTTTTTTTTCTGTTTTTTGAAAATTTGAAAGCTTTTCTATTTTAAGTTTTCAAAATATTTTTTACCCTCTAAGTTTTCTATTTTCAAATTTTCTAATGTTTGAAAAAAATTTTGCAGAATTTCATGTTTACTAGTTTTTGTGTCTCGAAAATTGGCAAGTTTTGAAGATTGCAAAAGTTTTTTTTTCCGTCCTGAAGATTGTTAAGTTACTATTTTTTCTGTTTAGATTTATTTTCTGTCATTTAAAGAATGCGATCATGTAATAATGTGTGTATTTTTGCATTTTAAAGTGCGATTAGAAGTTATTAAAACTCTAAGAATTTTTTACTTCACCATTTGACTGATGTTGTTTTTCTCAATTTAGAGAAGGTTTCTCAGATTTTCTCGTAAGTGCTGCATGAAACTGCGAATTATTCAATGAGTGTTCCTTTTCAATTCTTCTTCGTTTTTTAATTTTCACAATTGTTTTAGGTTTTCTTTAAAATTAGTTGCTTTTAACCTTTACAAAATTTTTACTTAAACCTGTTTAACAATCGAAAGTTTATATTTCAAGGACGAAAAATAGTGGCTGCTTCCGCTCAGTAGGTTAACTGGAAATATTTCTGAATGTCTATACAATTCTGTAGTGTTAGTTAATCAGTATTGTAAGCAAGTATAACAGCTGAGATGATCGAATAAAACAATAGCTGTACCTAAGCCGTAATGTGTGAAAACTCGTATTTATGGTTACATGATACTAGGGTTGACACATTTTTGCCGAAGGTGGAAAAAAACCAGTAAAAACCGTCCCGGTAAAAATACGTTTTTTGCCACTTTTTTTTTTTACCAAAGATGGCTAAAAACAGCTCGCTTTATTTTTTAGGAAGTTACTGAATTTTTACTAATTTTTTACTTTAAAGTATTTTTTAATTTTTCAATGCATCTTTGAAGCAGGAATCTAAATTTTAAGTTTGTGGTTTGTGCACTCTTAGCAAAATGCTTTTTGGATGAATACTCCAAATATGAATGTAGAAGAAAGGGGGAGAGTAAATGACGATAAAATAACTTTTTTTTAACTTTAATTTAAAGGCTATGATTTGACTATTGAGCAGCACTCATAACCAGGAGCATAGAGAAGGAGGATTGGGTTAACTTCCCAGAACTCTTTGGTTTGACACATATTACCAATAGTAATACAGTGTTTTATAAACATGTGAGGACTTTTATGACTCTCTTAAGTAGGAAGGGGATTCTGGCTATATTAGTGATTAACTAAGAACAAATTCTAATATTTCTATTAATTTTCAACAGTAGTTCAATATGAGAATAATAGTTTTTAATACGAGTCTGTATATTACTCTTGTTAAACTGTTATTCTCATATTAAACTTTAAGTAATGTTAATAACTGAAATAATTTCATAAAATGGTTGACTCTCATCAAAGCCAGTTGAATTTTCTACACCAGAATGTATCTTCTTTTTCCATGTTTTCAAAACACAAAAAAAGATTGAAAAATTAACAATATCCCCCCCAATCTATTTAAGAGCTTTATTCAAGAATCATAAAAAAAAAGTAAATTATCAAGTTAACGATTAAGGAAACTAATATTCTCATTTTAGTCTCAAATGTATTATGTACAAAATTACATTATTTTTTGGTATGTTTTTTGAAACCCAGTCAATTTTTCCAAGTTTTTGCCAGTTTTTTTCCATTTTTTGCCGGTATTTACCAGTTTTTTGCCACTGTTCCGGCAAAATGCCCAACATTACATGATACAAGTATAAAGCTACTTGTTGAACGTTTGCTAAGTCTTAAAATCATTGTCACAAGAAGGAATTTTTAACGACATTAACTATTAAATTTCTTTTAATAATGTGCTAAATATTAAAGTTGCTGACTGTATTCGTTGCAGCGATGATGTGTATATGTGTGTATATCTAAACAGTCTTAAGTTCCTGAAAATAAAATCCTTTTGAATGATTAAAACTCTTGTTAAGACATTGAACGTACCCATATGTGAAAACAATTGCTGGGTTTTTTCTCTACGTCCAAAATATTTAAAGCATATATCGGTATATATATTTTTTAATATCAACTGCTGCAGTGATGCAAAATCGAACAAACTTTGATATCATATATATTGAAAAGTCCTAAGTGAAAAAATAGTTATTCGAATATGCGAGGGTGGTTGATTAAGTGTTTGTATATGAAAATATTTGTTGAATATCTCGTAAGTCCAATACATGCATGGTTGTATTCGTATTTATTTTAAAAAATCTTCGTTTCATAATTATGTATACGGGAATGAAGTTTGAAAATCTTCTAAGAAAACGTCAATGCTATAATGGATGCTTTAATAAAATTTGAAATAAGATTGTACAAAGGTTGAAATACGTGTAAACGAAAAATAACACGTGAAATGAGTGGTATAAAATTGGGTAAATAAAGTGTATTAAATATTTTCTTTGTACTATTATTAATTGATGAAAATATCTTAATGCTTGAGAATACAGTAAAAGAAAAAATATTGCATTGAAAGGGGAAATAATAATGTATATAATCATGGAAAAAGTAACTTAGTTACTAAGAAATAATTATAACCCTTTGAAAATTTAAAACGCAGTAGTGGAAAACATTTTTAAAAAATGTGCTTAAAATGATTATGAATGGGAAAAAAGTCTTCAAACTTAAATATAGATAAGTTATGTTAAATCTGTAGAAAATGCTTACATTTGAAAACTGTTAAGTTTGGAAAAAGTAAATGACATAATGTGCTCCTTAATATTTTACAAAAATTATGATAAAAATTACCCTAAACGTGTAAATCAAAATGGGGTTTGATTAAAATAAATAACTCTTTTTGCAAAAAATGAAGCATGATTGTTCGTGCTTTGTCGTGTGTGTGTAAGTGTGTGCATATCTCGAGCGTTTATGTTTTTGCCCGTGCGTGTGTGCCAGCGTGTTTCTGTGTGTCAATGTGTCTGTGTGGTGCTAGTGTATTTGTGTTTGCGAATGTGTGTGCATTTAAGATTATGTGTGCGTGTGCAAACATTTTATAAGGAATATTTATGTTTTAGTGAGGGATGACTCTTTTCTTAAGGGGTTGAAACGTACTTTAAGTTCAAGTTTGAGAAATCTATAGCAAGCACTGAATCAACGAATCTGGTTAACGAGTAGAATCCATTTAAACAACTGTGTTTATATATGTTGCAAGATACACAGCATTGTCTTGAAAGAACATCCAAAAATTTTTATGAATTGTGTTTTAGTACAACAATATGCCTTCTTACTATTAGTATAATATATTATGCTTCCTGCAAGCCGTCGTGACAGTAATGAATAAAAACATCCCCCTTAATTAATTTGAATCGTAAACTTCGTTATTCTCTTTGTGAATATCTGACACAATAAGTGAAAAATATAAATGCAATAAGAACATCTTAAAAATATTGATTACACTATTCCGTTTTGTTATTATGCACATAGGAGAATGTGGGCCAAAGTGAAATAGTTAAGTTAACACATTTGATTAAAAATGATCAAGTTGGAAATTTGTTCTGAAAATCAGTGTACATAAAGAAGGAACTGTGTATGTTTGTAATACAACTGTCGTAAAAACGTTATTATTATTTTTTTTTCATTTTCGGCAGTTATTTTGCATCTTGAGGAAAAGGTGAAAATTTTTCACCCCAAAAAAACCACGGGTCAAAGTGAAAAATACAATATTTTTGCAATGACGTATTTTCTATTAGACGAGTTAAAGTACTTTTTATCGAATAAATACGTAAATAAACAAATAAATGAATTATTAATGAAAAAAATAAATGAATACACAAATGAATGATCTAATATACGAGGAAAAGAAATGAGTAAATAAAATAGAGAATGAATAACAAAATAAATGAATTAATTAATAACAATAGATGCATTAATAAGTAAAAGAATGCGAATAAATTAATAAAAGAAGAAACACGTACGTGATTTAGTAAATGAATGCATGTGCAAACGAAATTAAATATTTCACTTTGCCGACGTGCACTTGACTAATTGCATTGAACGTTTAAAATCAAAACATGCTTAATATAAACAAAATAAGGACGGCAGTGAACATCAGTAGATCTTAGTTAAAATCATAACTACAAAAATTTTATTATTTTATAATAACAAGAAATATTTTTGAAAAACTTCGAATATTACAATAAATGTATCAAATTTTGAAAATCAATTGTATAAATTTTTTCGTTGATGTTTGGAGCTGTATTTTATAAACCTGGTACATTATTCATTCACAATGTTCCTCCAAAACATGTAAGAACAAGTCCCTCAACACCCTATTTCAATAAAACGTTATCTTAGAGAGTTACATTCAAGTGTTTCATAAATAACAGAAAGCTCACGAAGTCGCCATAGTATGATTGGTAAAGCGCGCGCCAATCATCTAGGTTCCTTTTTGTAACACAAAGGTTGCAAGTTCGAATCCCTCCAAAATTTATTTCATTCAAATAAATAAACTTCCATCTGGGAATAAATCGTCATCCACTAGATGGCGCCACTATTTTTTTCTATCGAGCAGCTTTCTTCACTTTAATAAAATTCAAGCAGTTTATTCCAGTACTTTATTCAAATAACCTCCCATAGACGGCGCTACCATTTTTCCAATTTAATCAGTAAAACCGAATAAATCTTATTTTTATATTCTCCGATAGATGGGGCCACTATTTTTGTTTTAGCAAACCCACATTTTTAAGATTCCATAGCTCTCAAAATAATGCTCACAGTGACCAACGATTGACGTCACGAGGTATTAGTTATATTTTTAAAGCTTTATTGTCGAACCTAAGCAACTGCCTAGTCCGGTCTAGTGGTTAGAGTATTCGCGTTCGGAGCGAAAGGTCCCGGGTTCAAACCCCAGGCATGGGAACAGCATTTTAGAATATTACCCTCGCAAATATAATTTCAGTAAGAATAAATTAAATAAAGTAATTAAATGAATAATTAAGTAAGTCAAGATCAGACATGAATTAACGCGTCAATACAAGATGGCGGAGAAATCACGTGATCATCCAAGATGGCGGCTCAATCAATTAAATACTCAATTAAAAATAAGAAATCCAAGATGGCGGACCATCGGAACCCTCGTGCAAGGTTATAAGAAATTACGTGACGTCATTGATGACGTCATCCAAAAATACCCCCTGCTAGATCACGTGACCATCCAAGATGGCGGCGAAGCGACCACGCCCACTGTTGAGTTGTTTCCCTCCTTCTGCCCCGCGGTTTACGGCTCCTACTACTAGCGCTCATGATCCAGTTGTTATTAGACTATTCTTTTTTCTTCTGATTCTTGCAGAAACAAATTGATGTGGATACTACACTACTTCCTTGAATGACTAGTAAATATCAATGTTTTTAACAACTCAAAAGAATAATAAATAAATTGGAAACAATTAGGATAGAGAGAAAGGCACCTGAGACCTAAAACTGCAGAAAAACTATATGTAACGATTGCAAAGAAAAAAAAAACAATATAATAGAGCCTTAAAATGCGCAAAAAATCATTTAAAATTATTACACCCTAAGTTTGTCTCAAACCGATGCAGAAAAGACATTTACATAGATTATTTTTCTGATATTCACAATTTTAACGTGCATTCAATGGGGACCTTGCTAATAATGACTTAATTGGCACCAATTTTTTAACAAAATTGGCTATATATCTCCAAGTTGGTTGACAAAAACTTCGAGGCTAAAAACCCTACGATATATAGCCAAACTATGACATTACTATATACATTGACATTAACACCATTTTTACACAAAAAGTTAAACCATTAATTTGGAAAATTGAATGTAACCAAAAAAAAAAAAAAAAGGAGTGAATATCTAAAAATCACTCAAAGTCTGCATACAAAATTTCAATCTTGCACACCATTCTGTTTTCAGAAAATGCGAGGTTACATGTACGCACATGCATACACACGTACATACGCTCTGAGAGAACTAGTGAAAAATGATTCGGGGATAGTCATAATGGATATTTCGGGTACTTTTACGCATGCAGGTGCGTAGGCACGAACGAACGGATCAAAATAACTACTCAAAATTCATTTGGGAGTAACTTAACTGGACGTTTCGACCGAAATGTGATTTTTTTTTCTTTTTTTGCGATTTCTTTACTTCCTTTGCTAAGCAGGATGGAATAACAATGGATTACCCAGGTAGCACAAATAACCTTTAAACGATTTATAAACATTTTTAAGCGATTGTTACAACGTTAATAACCATTTTACAACCTTTAAAAAACGAAGTGTGCTACTTGGATTAAATTTCAAAAATGTAATTGAAAACGAAGTTTAAAAAAAAGCGTTATTGATAAAAACAAATGCATTTCTTTGCAGAAGTTACATTTCGTAAATTTTATTTCACATTTTAAAACTGATTTAAACGAGTACAATGACTTCATATCACTATATAGAAACATAATGTTTCCATAGCACACTATTGAAATATAATGTTTCATGTTTCACAGCATTTACGAATTCAATTCTTGCGCATGCGGCATTATAAAACATCATTTTTTTTAAACTGAATGATACTATTTTTTAAAATATCAAATTTCTGCATTACATTTTGAACTAGGAAATATATTGTAAAACTATATTACTTTGGTCCTTAATGTATTTATTTTATTCACTACTGCTTCTACTAGTTTTTGTATTTTTTCTTTAAACAG
This sequence comes from Uloborus plumipes, assembly GCA_038373865.1. Taxonomy (NCBI): domain Eukaryota; kingdom Metazoa; phylum Arthropoda; class Arachnida; order Araneae; family Uloboridae; genus Uloborus; species Uloborus plumipes. The sequence goes on along the minus strand of JAXGGA010007697.1, from coordinate 35,910 downwards.
ATAACATTGTTTCTAAAACACTCTAATAAATGTTAATAGACTGCAAGAGTTATCCGTGTTCATCCTTGTATTAATTTTAGTCAAATATAATTACAATGCTTAAGTTAGCACACTATTACTGTACCACACACGCAGAAACACGAAAAAAAACACTAGGTATCCTGCATAGAAAATTGTAGAACTTGACAAACCATTAATTATTAACCTCTATTTCAAACAGTTAGTGTAAAATTCACGCACAAAGCAAAATAATGTATACATTATTTTATCGATAATAATCTCTTACGTGGGACGCTCATTTTAAGCGTGCAAAAGGGAAACAAGTCGATTTTTCCTGCCTGTTGGCTCATTTGCAATTGATAACAAAGCGTTTAGAAGTTGGGTGTGTAAAAAATCAATTCCACTTCCGTAACAGAAGAATGTTTATTATTGCGTGTAAAACTCAATTTATTAGAAAAAATGCACTTAAAATATAAAAAGCTGTTTTCGAAAAACGTAATTTCCTTTTACTGGCATTTACTACAGGAAATGAAAAACCATAGGTGACATTTTTAAAGCAACTTTAAATCGTTTAAAATGACTTCTAAAAGTAGACGGACAGAAATTCACTTTTAAAAAATATTTTTTTCAGGATGTGTGCGTTTCATCCATATTTTCTCTTTTAATGAACCAATTTTGATGATCTAATACTTCTTACATTAACTTCTGGCATTAAAGATTCTGTAACTATGTAAATGTGTGCTGTTTTTTAACTGTTTTTATGTTCATACATGTAGTCTTACAACAAGTTTTCTACTGTATTTAGTAAGGAAAAATGCTTACATAAGTTTCTGTTAATTATTTTTTAATGTTTCTAAAGTGCGTCTTTCAAGACTATAAAATTGTCTTTTCATTATAAACTAAATGCTTATTTTCCTTGCATTTTTTCTTTTCTTTTTTTGACCAAAAACGGGTTACTAGCCTAAAACGACAAATTTCAGAGTATAGAGTTAATAAATTATACATTCAAATTTGAAGCATATTTTATTTGTTAAACATGCAGAACAAAAAACGCAGATATAAAACTTGCATCCATTCTTCAAACATGAATATATACTTTTGGTATTAGTATTTGTTTATATTACTGAGAATCTCATTCATTCGGAAGTTATGGAAACGAGGAGGGGTCAAAGAGCTTATGTTTGTAAAGGAAGAGAGGGATAGATACATGTAGGTTGATGTATCAGCTATCAGAGGCGGCATTATAGCGAAGTCGCCCCTAATGCATAAGCATTAATTAATATAAGAGCATTGAATAACATAAAGTGACATCTTCCTACATAGCATTCTGAAAGCTGAGACTAATTTTTAAAGTTTACAGTAAACTGGTACTTTAATTTCTGTAAATATATAAAGACGTGCACATTTATTCACAGTATCGTAAAAGTTTATATTTTTTTGAAAGAATTGCCTGTTAATATGGACATTTTTGAAAAAAATTTAATTAAAAGAATAAGAATCAGAATAATAATTTGAGTAATGAAGTACTGCCAGAATTTAATCCAAAGCTTTACATTTAATTCTAAGTTAAATATAAAGCTTTGTGAAAGAAAAAAAAGTTAAAGATTATATGAATCGAAGGTTCTAACAAAATTTTTAATTTACTAGAATCGTGAGAAAAGAGAAAGGCAAAACCTTTAATCTGTCATATCAGAGAAAAATTAATTATCTCATATCAAAATGAAATCCAGATGAATTTCTGTTATTTAATTATTTCAACATCGTATTATTTTACTCATCAAAAATAATCCAGTAATCTCCCAGAAGGATTTTTTTCTCTTTTTATTTTCCGAATTTGGTCAGTAAATTGCATAAGATTACTTTATCTGTTTACAGCCTGAGGCAAAAATATCTTATAACTTAAACTGGGGCACATTTTTGAAGGATGATGTACTACATGCAAATATTACGTCATTTTTCAGCAAAATATTTTTCTGAGTGTCAATAAGTTAAAACTATGTTTTATATTATTAGCTTAATTTTTATTTCCCTCTGAATGTAAGTTATGAAAACTTTTTAATTATGCCTTTACAAATGCATTAGCTCAGTGTACCCACCATAAATATCAAATAGGATGTTTCGTTTTTTTAAAATCATTTTTAACTATCGGATGTATCTGAATACTCATAAAATAGAATTAAACAAGAAATTCAGTTCAGAACTAAACCAGCCTACTTACGGCGTTCTCTATTTCATTTATAACACCTTAAAAATATCAACGCGTGTTTAGAGAACTGATGATAACTACGGAAGAAAAAATTAAGCAAAATGTGAACAGAAATTAATATGAGTTAGTTACACAACAGCAAAAAATGGTATCAGGGCCATTCCACGGAAAACCAGACCTTTCACAACCTGAAAAAATGTCTTTTTTGAAAGGATTCAAGGTACTAAGTTTATTTTTGAAACTTCAAATCATATAGATCCAGGTATAATTTTCCGGTATTTTTGTTTTTTGAGTGGTAACAGGGCTTCAAAGATGGCTGACACCAGCTGAAGGCTGTAAAGTAAAAACATGCTCGTTTCATTGCACTTTTACTTTGTTTTCATATTAAGTCGGATATTTCTGATATTTTATTTTAAGAAATGGTGACTGTATTTTTCATTTTATGCCTCATTTTCAGTATTTTACTGCAGTACAAGTTGTTTTATTACATGTTAAAGTTAACGTAAATTGATATCCCACACGTGACATAAAAGATGTATATTTTAAAATTACTGCTAATGCTAAACTAGAAACTGAAACTAGAAATGGTTACAGATTGTAAGTAGCCTTAATATGTGTAAGCAGCCTTAATATGTGTAAGCATTTCTGGAAACCATTTGAAAAAATTTCAATTTAGTAATTAGTTATAAGGTAATTAAAGTTGTCCCACACGTGACACCACCCTCAGGACATTTTAAACAAAACTAGTTCTGAGCAACAAAACATGAGTATTATTGATTTTTTTATGTGCTATCTTTTGTTTAGTATGTAGAGTAGGGTGGTTCACAAACCTATGGTAAAAAAAAAAAAATGTCCTAGAGGTCACGGCGGTGGCTCATTTTTTTTTACCTTTATCCACCCTAATATACTGCCAAAATTTGAACTTCCGACTAAAAATAAAAAGACGGTGCTCAAAGCTCAAATAGTTCTCCAGTTTTTGTCAATTTCAAGCAGTTTTCGGTTGAGCGGCAAAAAAAAAAAAATCCAGGTGTTTTGCTATCATTCTTGCTGATTCTTATGTTCAATGATCCCCTAAATCCTAATGTGGCCACCTTTTCCCCCCATTGTCTCCCACTTTTTGAAAATAGCGCCCCCCCTCCCCTCCTATTTTCATCAGATTTCGACAATTTCATAGATATTATTTGGAGGGGAAGGAAGCATTATATTTACCATTAAAAAAACCCTGCGAATAAACATTGGCAAACATCAAAAACATTTCCCAAATTTACAGCAAAAATGGCAATTTCCTTAGATAAATTTTGATATTAATATTAGATTTGTCTATGTATTGAGCCAGCACAAAACTACTTATTTCTATCCTGTAAATATTTCATGAAGGAACTTCACTGCTATCTACACTAGTAGTATCACAAGTAGTATTTTAAACTAGTAGTAATCTGCTGATAAAGTAAAAATATAACAAAATAAAGTTAAAATGTGACACAATTTACCTAAATGAACGTATCACTTATTTGCTACGCAAATTATACTCCCAAAAACCTTCGCAATGCAAGTTATAGTTTTTTTTTTGTCATAAATTTATCTTGAACTGCAAAATTTATCGAAACTTTGTTATTCTGCTTTGGCAATAACGATGTCAGGTATACCAGAGAAAATAATGAAAACCTTAGTAAATAAATAGATTGGTAAACTTCAAAAATGATTTTAAAAAGTTAAAATCTGTTAGTAAGTATTAATATCAAGATCACTAACAAACAAAATATCGTCTACTAATTCAATGGGAAACTTTAAAATAACACAGTATTATTTAAAATATAAATCATTTTGGACACGTCAATTTCCTTTGTTTACCTTGTTTTAATGTACACTGCTCGACATTGAAAATGCAACACCAAGAAGGAGTGGTCAGAAATTGATGAAATTTGGTTAGAAGACAGAGACAGCATGGAACAATAAGTGATATTTATTTCAAAATAAATAAGCAAAATTTAGAGCGAGGACGGCGTCGGCTTAGTAAGAAGTAGGACCACCGCGGACAGCGATGCACGAAGAAACACGTCTAGGCATGGAGTCAATAAGCCTGCGGATGGTGTCCTGAGGGATGGCACTCCATTCCCTTTCAACCATTTGCCACAGTTCGTCCTCTGAACGAGGCAGTGACAGGTTCTGCAAACGGCGTCCAATCACGTCCCACACATGTTCGATTGGTGACAAGTCAGGAGAGTATGGTGGCCCGGAAAGCATCTGTACACCTCGTAGAGCATGTTGGCTGATTCGAGCACTGTGAGGCCGGGCGTTATCCTGTTGAAAAATTGCATTTGGCAGACCCTGTAGGTAGGGGATTGCCACCGGCCGCAGTACATTATCTACATATCGTTGGGCCGTCATAGTGCCCCGAATACGAACTAGAGGTGATACGGAATTGTATGCAATAGCGTCCCAAACCATTATGCCACGTTGTCGCGCTGTGGGGCGTTCCACAGTTACTGCCGGATTCGATCTTTCTCCACGTCGACGCCACACACGTATGCGATGACTATCGCTGGACAAACAGAAGCGGGATTCATTTGAGAACACTACGGTTTGCCATTCTGCCATCCACGTCGCTCTGGTCCGGCACCATTCCAAACGTTGGAGTCTGTGCTGTGAGGTCAATGGCAGTCTTCTTAGCGGGCGCCGTGATTGCAGGCCACGTGCAACCAGTCGACGGGAAATGGTTCTGGTCGACACAGGAACATCCAGGGTACCTTGCACGTGCTGCAGAATCGACGTACAAGTGACTTGCGGGTCCGCCACAGCTTGTCGGTGAATCCGTCGATCCAAGCGGTCTGACGTCACTCTGGCTGCACCTGCACCCCTCAATGTGGCTACATTTCCTCTTTCCAACCATCTCCGACACAGCCGATGCACAGTGCTTGCATCCATGTGGGTATCAGCTGCAATTTGACGTATGGACCAACCTCCCCTTCTCAGTCCGATCACCATACCCCTTGTAAAGTCGTCTATATGCTGGAAGTGTCTTCGTTGAGAACGGCGTGGCATTTCCTCCTATCACACGTATCCTTCGAGACAAAAACCAAATTTCTCCGATAATTAGTCTGGCAGAAAAACCAACATGAACATAGCCCACTTTTCAACTTCATTCTCTTATATCTTACTTCACGTGCGTCGGAGAGCTGCGCATTTCATATCATTTGCATAACTCAGTGACGTGCGTCTACGGTAAAATTTGCATGAATTTCTGACCACTCCTTGGTGTTGCATTTTCAATGTCGAGCAGTGTACAACCATTAAACTTTGCACTAAAACAATCTGATTATTAAACAAAAGGGAACAGAGTTTAATTTATTTATAATTGTGAATTGTTTCCGTTTACAGGAAAAATTATTTGTCTTAGCATAACAGAAATAACTAGAAGTGTTTTTGTTTTCATGCATAACATTAGATTTTAACAAACGCTAATTATAAAGGTTGACCAATGCAAAACAAAAATGAACAAACCTACGAAACAAACTCATCCAGCTGAGAAGTTTCATTATATTACGTTATAATAAAGATGCCAGTACGAAAAAAATGTATAGTTGACCGAATAAATCTAGTACGTCTAAAAATAGTACCGGTCTGACAAGTAACGATAAGCACTGTAAATGGCTCTATGCATAAATCCTGAACTGCTAAAGTATCTCATCAGTATCCCGTCCAAGATGACAGAAATAGAGAGAAACGTCTATGATGAAAACGCTAACAACCACTCTTTATGTTTCCAGACTCTAAATGCATCTTTTTCCGTATTAGGGAAATCTCTTTCTGAGATCTTTTTTGGGATTGGAACAGCAATAGATACTTTAGTAATCTCAAAGCAAAAGCTGTTGCCCTTTTTTTTTTTCGTTTGAAAGTCATTTTTTATATTAGTAAAATGCCAAATTTGAAACAAAGTTACTGTTTCAACAGCAAATTTTTTTTTATATATAATATTTTTTTTAAATAAAAAATCCTTGAGGTGGGAAAAGTTGTGCATTGGTGTCAAATGTTTGTAAAAAATATCTTTAAATAAAAATAGATTCAGACCCCCCCCCCGCAGGCCCTTGTTGAAATTTCGACAATTATGTGAAAAATGGTATTTTAATGTTGATTTAAATTTTTATATAAATTACTGAACCAATTATCCGGGATGTTCGGGATCATCGCTTTCCCGGATATCTGAATTTCAAGTTTTCTGGATCGCTAAGAAGTGATTTTTGCCAATTGTTTATAAAACCCAAGTTACTAATAATTAATCGTAAGTCAGCTTAAAATAAGAAGAAAACGGTTCAGAAATTCTTATAAATATTAAAATATTGAAAAATATTAGTGAAAGAATAATTTAAACCCCAAATAACTCATTTATTCACAAGACATAACACCCTCACATTCAAAAAAAATGGGAGGGGAGCGCACTTTTCGATAATGTTTCGAAAAGAAAGAAAATTAAATAAAGCGCAAAGAACAAATTTTTAACATAAATGTGCGATTTTTCTACTAGTGCGTTGAATAAATTCGCTACTATGAAAAAGTTTTTTTTTCCTTCCATTTCCTTTTTTATAAAGGTTTCGTTTTTGCGATTAAGTTACTGTTGCTTTTGCATTGCATTAATATCAATAGAACTTTATTTTTTAAAGTTCTTAAAGCCTTGTTATATTCTTGCGTTTAACGATCTCTAGATTCCAGGATTAATCCAGATAATTAGCAAATCTGGTTCTCGGCGCTTCAAGCAAATTCAGACACCGTCACTTACACTCTAAACTAGTGGTTCTCAACGGGGACGGTACCGCCCCCCCCCGGTGGGCGGTGGGAAGATCTTGAGGGGCGGTGAGTGTATTTTGGGAGGGTAGGGGGGCGGGGGACCTTTTTTGGGCTATATGGGGCGGTGGGTATATTTTGAAATGTGCTTGTAAAGAACATGTTTCAAGCAGGGGTGGCAGGATATCTTCTGCTTTTATGTCGGCAAAGGATAGCTTTAGCATTTATTTTCTGGGGTTATCTCCCAAATCCTGATCTTTCTCCTAATGTCATGAAGGATAGCCTAACATTTGCCTCTTGAATTTCAAAAAGTTTTTGAGGTGTGTGTGGGTGCCCCCTTCCATAGCGTAACTAACTAAAATAGCCAAAAAATTCGCAATATTGATGTCCTTTTGAAAATTTTTCGATGAAAGGAGGGAATCTCGATTTACTCGCCTCTTCTCCAATCGTGACCAAACAGAGCCTAAAATTGCGTTTTTACGAGGTCAGTTTCTAAAAATGTCTGTTTGTAATCTACCTGACTCGACAGACTCTTTGTGTCGTTAGAGCATCTCCCTAGCAACACCGAAGATTACTAAAAATCGCATTCTTCAGAGTGTAAATTTGCGTTTTTTATACTTCATTTTCAGAGAACACTGGAAATAGTTCTGACTCCTTAACACTGTTAAACTTAGCCTTAAAATAAGTTCTTTTGAAAAATTCTTAAGAGAGACATCTTTCTTCCTAGTTATCGTTACCAAAAATTGCCTAAAATTGCGTCAATTTTAACCGTATTCACCTGGGGCAGAATCTGAACCCAAGACGACGAGTTCAGATTCTGCCCCACCGCGAAATTTAAGATTAAAGAAACTGCATTTTTAAGACTTCGTTTTCAAAACTAATTTCGGGGGATATTCCCAATATCTCATTGCTATCTTCACTCTGATGTCGCCAAGGGTAGACTTATAACTCTTGTTATCTAACCTTTTCAGCAATAAATTACTTAAAAAGAATATCTTGGAAATTAACATATCTTGTAATTTGCACATTACACTTATTTCAGTTTTTTTTAATTAAAACTTGATTTAAAATCTTTAAGGGTGACAGGTATGAGTCATAGTTTTAAGTCTTTGTTACTCCTGCGAAAATTACAAGGTCCGGCTTTGTTATTGCCCTTCCACAGTAAAATCCTATATCCGTACGTAATAAATAGGGAATGTGTATTGTATAGTTGCAAGTGAATAAGAACAACACTGTGCACAATAATTGGAATTGGATCGGTCAAGGAACTATTTGAACATAGTGTTTTTTTCAAAATATATTTGTTTTCAAATAAAAATGTTGCAAACGGTACATTTTTATTTCAAACCGTGTTGTTCTCATTAACTTAAAAATGGTTCACTCATTCAATAGTCCCATTTAAGGCACTTAATTATCCCTCTGACACAGCTTTTCAGAGGAAAAAAAATGCTCAGTTTAAAAAAAAAATTATTATATAAAAGAAAAAAAAACTTTAAGCTTAAGTTTTTCTACTCTAGAGCCATTTTCCAACAATCTGTTTGGGCAAAATTATACAGTTAAACCGGTCCAGAAAATTGCTTTACCTCCCCTCCCCCTTCCAGTTTTACGCCGGTTCTCAAAGGGGGCGTTGAAACAATTTTCAATCCTAACGGGGGAAACTTAACTGTAACCGTAAAGAATGGGCAGTGCTTAAAGGCGCATGCGCCTCTGCCGTGTGGCTGTTCTGATTTTTGTTTCGTTTTTGTATCTGTTCTGTGCTGTGTAAGTCCTTGTCTTGTGTCGTCAATAAAGTGTGTTCAAGGTGTAACGTCGCATGTTTGGCTCAACATGCGAAGTTTGATTTAAGAATTAACATTTTTGGTGCCGAAACCCGGGAAGGCCTTTAGATTAAAAATTTTGAAATTTTACTTCGAAATGGATGTCGAAACTCTGAAGAAAATTCGAACGCCTATAAGAAAGGCAACAACAGAAGCAAGTAAAGCCATTGATAATGAAATGGCGAATGGCGACAGAATGTCCGTTGATATCATTGAAGAAAAATTTGCTACGCTTCTAGATAAGGAACAACAACTGAAAAAATTAGACGAAGAAATAATGCAGTTGGTCGATACAGATGACCTTGAGAAGGAAATTGAACGGCAATTGGAATACCAGGATTTAATCATAACCTGCAAAGTTCGGGTGAGTAAAATTCTCCAAAAACGAGATTTTGCAATGCGAAATTCAGCGAGGGAAGCTGTTGAAAATGAGCAATGCAGCCTTAGAATTCCTCAGTTGCAAATTCCCCAATACGATGGAGATACTTTAAAATTTAATGATTTCTTTTCCCAATTCGAAACCGCAATTCACAATAACGTAAAATTGAGTGATGTAGAAAAATTTAACTATTTAAAGTCCTATTTAGTTAACGAGGCCGAAATAGCAGTTAGAGGTTTAACTTTAAACTCTGAAAATTACAAACTAGCAATTAACATATTGAAAGAACAATTTGGTAGAACTGATATAATCATTGACACACACATGTCTAAATTGCTTAATTTAAATCCTGTTCGTAAATCTTTTGATATTGTAAATTTGCGAAAGTTGTATGCCGAATGTGAAATCAATATTCGGGGGTTACAGAATAATGGAGTAAATCCTGATTCGTACAGTGCATTGCTTTACCCAATATTGCTAAAATCAATTCCTCGGAATTTATCGTTAGAATTTACGCGAAAATCATATGGGAAAGCAAGAAATGTAATTTCAGACTTGTTGAACTTTTTGAAGATTGAAATTGAGTGTCGTGAACGGAATGCACATTTTTGAATTCTTATGACTCGGACTTACGCAAAGAAACTAAACGTAACTCTATCGAAAGGTTTAATCAGAAACCGGGACCATCTAATAAAAACAAAATAGATTCTTCATTTGGTAAAAATAAAATTCCCACAACCTCTGCGTTTGTTGTCAATGTTAACAAATGCGCGTTTTGTACCACAGAAAACCAAAATAATCATAGTTCAGAATGCTGTCCGTTATCTATTGAAGATAGGAAATTATCATTAAGAAAAAATGGTCTTTGTTATCTTTGCTTATCTCGCGGTCACATATTTCGGACTTGTAAAGCAAGGCAGGCTTGTAGCAAATGTAAAAAACGCCACTCAGAATTAATATGTGAAGCGGATAAAGCAGTATTGCCCTCGCCGGGAACTGGCGTAAATCTCAGTTCGGTAGGCAAAAATTCTGAAAGTCCTGCAAAAATAATTTCGTGCGCGAATGTAAACACTGCTGGCTGTGATGAGGTACTATTGGAAACTTGCAATGCAGTTTTAGAGCATGATTCGTGTAAAAAGGAAATAAATTTATTGCTGGATAACGCGTCACAGAGGTGCTTTTTGAAAAAGGATTTAGCTACTGAATTAAAATTACCCGTTATAAGACAGGAAGATTTGTTGGTGTACACGTTTGGTTCGCGAGAACCGATACACAAGAAATACGATGTTGTGCAATTTACTCTTAGCAATACGCGTGATCCCGAAAAGAAAATTAGGATAGAAGCTTTGTTGAGTGAGTTTATTTCAGGTACCCCATTTAAAACACCGTCAAATAAGTTAAAAAACGCACTTAATGCTAAAGGCATTCAATTGTCAAACATAAATGAATCAAATGAAACTGAAATTTCCCTATTGATAGGCGCGCAATACTTTTGGCAAATTCATACAGGAAAAAAGGAAAAGTTAACGAAAACTTTATTCGCAATCGATACCATTTTTGGATCAGTAATTCAAGGTCGAATATCTCCGATAAACCAAAGCTACAAACAAAACGCCTCGGTTTTTAAAGTTGAATGTTGCTCAAATTTGAATGAAAATTTGACTCAATTTTGGAACTTAGAATCCATGGGAGTTCATGAATCGGAAAGGGGTATATCTGATTGCGATAAAGATTTCATTTTAGAATTTGAGAAAAATTTGAAGTATAAGAATGGGATGTATGAAACTAAATTATTTTGGGGCGAAAAGCCAATTGATTTGTGCAATAATTGGGAGATAGCGAAAAGAAGATTTGATAAGTTAAACGTTAAAATAAAAGAGAACAACTGGCTATATAATGAGTATACAAATGTTGTTGAGGAGCAGATGAAAACAAATATTGTTGAAGAATGTTGCTCAGAATATGAATTAAATTCTTATTACATGCCACATTCCGCGGTAGTGCGAAAAGATAAAGAAACGACGAAAGTCCGTTTGGTCTTTGACGGCTCGAGTTCAGGTGGTGCAAATCTGAAATCTTTGAATGACTGTTTGTATTCTGGACCAGCTTTAAATCCTCGGATTTTAGATATAATTTTGAGATTTCGCGAATATGAACATGCGTTTTGCAGTGATATTCAGGGTGCATTCTTAACTATTGGAATAGCTGAGGAGGATAGAGATTATTTAAGATTTTTTTGGTTTCCAAAAGAAGGGGACGATAAAAATTATAGAATATTGCGTATGGCTCGCGTGTCGGAATTACAAATAGTTCATTCATTTTGGCTGCTACAATTAAGTACCACATTCGAAAATATAAAGAAGTTGCCAGGGAAACTTACGAGCTGCTAAATTCCTCCCTATACGTAGACGACCTATTCGCAGGCTCATCAGAGTCCGCTGCTAAGGCCTTCGAACTCTCGAAAAGTGCGGTAGAAATTCTCAAAGACGCAAATATGAACTTACGTAAATTTAAGACTAATTCTGCTAAATTAAGAAAATTGTGGATTGAAAATGGTATAGAAGAAATCGATAATTTAAGCGAGCGTCCTTTAAAAGTTCTGGGCATAATCTGGAATTTAGACAAGGATACATTCAAACTAGATATTCAACCATTACTTGACATAATGAAAAATTTAAAGAACTCAAAGCGAAGTGTTCTGCAAACAGCTGCGAAAATTTTTGACCCTGTAGATTTTGTATCCCCTTTCGTTTTAATTATAAAATGTTTGTTACAAGAAATTTGGGAATGTGGCCTCGGATGGGATGAGGAGCTGCCTAGTGATTTAAAGAAAAAGTGGGAAGCTTGGTGCTCTCAAGTTTATCTACTTCAAGATTTCACCCTCGACAGAAAATTCTTTCCGTATCCTATAGAAGAAGCAAAAGACTTGCAAATTCATATCTTTTGTGACGCAAGCCCTAAAGCGTTTGGTGCCGTTTCATATTTTCGTTACATGACTGAGAACGGAAAGATATTTACAAGATTCATAACAGCTAAAAGTCGAGTTGCTCCTCTCAAGAAGTTGACTCTCCCGCGACTAGAACTTTTGGGTGCAGTGTTAGGATCGAGAATTTTGAAATATTTGAAAACTAGTTTCAATTTCCCAGTGACAAAAAGTTATCTTTGGACGGATTCTTCAATTACCTTGTATTGGATAAAAGGGAAAGCTACAAAGTACAAGCAATTCGTTTCGAATAGGATAATTGAAATCCAATCTAACTCAGATCCTGGAGATTGGCGTCACTGTAACAGCAAAGATAATGTCGCGGATTTCGTTTCACGCGGAGTATCGGTCGAAAAACTCATCAACGATGAAACTTGGATTCATGGCCCTGAGTGGCTTCGCATGCCGGAAAATCATTGGCCAACAAATTTGAATTGCGATTTTTCTCCCACCGAAAGTTGTGATGACTGCTACAGTAGGGAACGAGTAGCTACATTTTCATGTGAAGTTAAAGCAAACCCAGATGCGATAATTGACTTGGCAAATTACAGCAGCTTAGGAAAGCTATTGCGTGTTACCGGTTGGGTACTTCGTTTTGTACACAACGTTCGAAAGGGTTCGGAAAAGCGAAGCGATGAATTAACAGCGTAAGAATTAGATGGTGCCGAAAAATGTTGGATTAGAACCGTACAGAGAGAAGTTTTCGCTGAAGAAGTCGCGTGTTTGAAACAAGACAAACCCTTATTTAAAACTTCATCAATTTCAGAATTTAGTCCGTTCCTCGATGCTGATCAGCAATTACGGGTTGGCGGACGACTGCAGAAATCTAAGTTTACCTATTTGCAAAAGCATCCTGTAATTTTGCCAGCCAAGCATCATTTTGTTAAGTTATTAGTTAGAGCCGCGCATAATAAGGTGTTTCACGGTGGAATTAGTGAAACTCTCTTGGAAATTCGAGAGCGATACTGGCTCACCAAAGGGAGGCAGACTGTGAAGAACATCTTGAAAAAATGTGTGCTATGCAAAAGATTCAATTCGCCATCGGGTGTTCAAGTTACCGCTCCATTGCCAACTGTTCGCGTAGAACAGTCTGATGTGTTCTACGTTACAGGAATCGACTTCGGAGGACCCCTCTACGTAAAGAATAGTGATGTTAAGCACTACATAGTTTTGTTCACGTGTGGTGTGACTCGGGCTCTTCATTTGGAACTCGTGAGCAGCTTAACTACCGAAACTTTTCTTATGGCACTTCGGCGTTTCATTAGCCGCCGAGGATTGTGCTCAACAATTTTGACCGACAATGCCAAGACTTTTAAGCGAAGTGATATTGAACTCAAGAAGCTGTGGAGTGTGATTAGCCATCCCTTAGTTAAAGCTTTCTACGCACATCATCAAATCCGCTGGCAGTTTATCATCGAGCGAGCTGCTTGGTGGGGCGGTTTCTACGAAAGACTTATTCGGTCAGTAAAACTTGCTGTAAGAAAGACTGTAGGTAAGACAACCTTATCTCGTGAAGAACTGGAGACTCTGTTGATTGAAATTGAAGGAGTTATTAATTCTCGCCCTCTTACTTATGTTTTTTCTAATATAAATGAACCTGAACCACTAACTCCTTCTCACATGATTTTAGGCCGTAGAGTAAATAGTTTACCACCTGTCAGGCTTGATTTTGATTCTAACTTATCGAACAGGAAAATTTTGATTAAAAAATTTAACTACCGGGAAAGATTACTAAATATGTTTTGGAACAAATGGGCCAAAGAGTATGTATTTTTGTTAAAATCTGCTCATTGTGTAAAAAACACTAAAAAAATTCACGAATTCAATGTTAACGATATTGTTTTAGTTCATGATGAAAAGTTGCCCAGGCATTTTTGGAAATTGGGGAAAATTCTTGAGGTATTCCCTGGCAGGGATGGTAAAATACGTTCTTGTAAAGTAAAAATTCAAAATTCAATAATAAAGCGACCAGTTCAGTTATTATATAATTTGGAACTTTATGAATGATTTATTTGTTATGATACGAATTTATTACTATTGAATGTTTTGAATTTTTTTTTCTATTATTTTTTCTGATTTGTACTTATTTAAAGGTTAGAAATGAACCCCCAGGTCATTCGGGGGGAATTTGTTGAAACTTAACTGTAACCGTAAAGAATGGGCAGTGCTTAAAGGCGCATGCGCCTCTGCCGTGTGGCTGTTCTGATTTTTGTTTCGTTTTTGTATCTGTTCTGTGCTGTGTAAGTCCTTGTCTTGTGTCGTCAATAAAGTGTGTTCAAGGTGTAACGTCTGATGTTTGGCTCAACATGCGAAGCTTGATTTAAGAATTAACACGGGGGTGGTAGCTATAAAAAGGTTGAGAACCACTGCTCTAAACGGCTGTAATTAACGGTCATTCAGTAACAAAAATTTAATTAGAAGGTGACAATATTTATTTATTTAGTTTTCAGTTGGAATAAAATAGGAAAGTGTTTTGTTTACAAATGTACTTTTTAATTCAAGAAGATATTTCGGAAATTCTGCCCGCGTGTCCCTTCTCAACTCCAGCTTTAAACTTTGTTTTTGTAAAAAAATTCCAAGCTTTTGCGAGTAATATGGTATTCATAAAGAAACTGTACATGCTCATTTAGGTGTTTCCAAAACAAAAAACTTTCTAAAAAGTGCCAAAAATTCGTATTCTCTATCTCTACTAATAATAAAGCTGAAGGTCTGTCTGTCTGTCTGTCTCTTTCTTTCTTTCTTTCTTTCTGTCTGTTACGCGCGTAGCGCCAAAACCGTTCGGTCGATTTTCATGCCTTTTGGCACAAAATTAGTTTGTAGCATGTAGTTTTGCACCTCGAAGCGATTTTTCGAAAATTCCATTTCGTTCTTTTTCTATTCAAATTCTTAGCGGAAATTCGATAAAATAGGGAAGAAATATTTCACACACATTTTCAAGTCTTATGTCATTCGAAAGCTTGAAATTTTCTGCACAAAATGAAGTTTTTTTGAAGTTTCTACGATCATCAGGAGAGTTGTAACAATTGTTTTTAGAATCCCGAAATTCAAGGCTTACCTTCAGTAAAGCAAGCCAAACGATTCTAAAATGGTTGAACTCTAGAATAAAATTTGTTTGAAAAGAGAGATAAAATGAATTATTTTATCAACGGAAATCAACTTTTCATGTTGTTACTATGGTTACGTGTTCATACTTATTTTTGTTTCGTTCTTTTTCCAGGGTTGCCAGACGTAGTATTTTTGATTCTACGGTAGTATTTTTTCGGCCCAAATAAGGAGAATAGTATTTTTCTGGCAACCCTGTTTCCAATATACTAATGACTTAATTAAAAGATTTGGCGGATTTTTTTTTTTCATTTTCATAGATTTCGCATTTCAGCAACATTGATTTTGGCAACGTTTGGAAACAGTAGTATTTTGTAATATTTTTTTAGAGAAGGCGTAGTATTTTTTTGTTCCAATTCTCTGGCAACCCTGTCTTTTTCCCGGTGAAGATGCTTTGGGACCCTGCTTGGCGCGTTTTCAAAAAGTCAACTACGCAAAATAGCTAGGGTTACCACGCTTGGCGCGCCTATCGTTCATTTAGCGAGAAAAGGGTACCTAAAGGACAGATTAACGAAATATCGTATCAATTGCCATATTGCATCGTTTTTTTTAAGTGTTTCATTTCGGAAAATGTATTGTTTTGTTTTTTAAGTAAGGAAAGAAAACTTTCTTCTTCTTTTAAACTTTGGTAAGATTTCTGTTGGTTTCTGTTATCAACAAAATTGTTCTTATTTTCTCTTTTGGCTTATTTTTCTCTATCTCCCTTGGGGTTGCATTCGAATGTTTCAAGGAGGTGTTTTACCCCATTTATCGGGTAAATCAGTGTTTTCAATGCAAGGTGATATGAATTGGTTAACAAAATTGATATGAATTGGCGCGACCACTTGGCGATATATCGCCAAGCTTTTGATCGCCAAGTATTTGACGCCAAATTGGCGAAAAAAATTTTTTTCTTTTTGATTTAAGTTCAATTTGGCGCTGTTGGCGATATTTTGCGAAAAATCCACTGAATGATGTTAAAATCGACGATATTTAGGAGATTAATCATTGTAAAACATTTTTTTGCATTGTTTCGTAGCAAACTAGGGATACAAATGTTTGAATTGTTATCTTGCTCACTCCAAGCACTATTTTACCACTTAAGGCATCTACTAAGAAATTTACACGCAAAATTAAGTAGCGTGGGGTCCATATCAGATCTTTATATCACTTTGAAGGAAATATAGTTGAATAAAACTAAAATAGAGCATTTTTTCTGCTATATCAATTATTTTACAAATGCACTTTTAATTTTATACCACGGGCAAAGCCGTGCGGGTACCGCTAGGTTATAATATAGCGGGAAAATCGGCATAATTTCCCGTTTTTCTGGTTTCCCGGTTTTACGGTTCCCAGTAGGGGTGCGACATCGAAGGCAAAACATCGATGTTTCAAGACATCGATGTATCGAAATTAAGACATCGATGGTATTGATACATCGATTAAAAAACATCGATGTTTTCAAACATCGATGTTTCAAAACATCGATCTTTTTTTATAAAAATTACTTACACATTTTGATACAGTTACTCCCCAATACATTGCGCCTCGTTATATCTCTCGATAAGATTTATCTTTTGTCCCCTGAAAAGCATCAACCGTATGATATCGATGTCAATTATAGAAAACATGTTTAGTGAGATAGATACTGTAACTGTTGATTAACTGTATAACTTTTGTTTATCGCATATTTTTATGAAACTTTTTTTGAAATGTAAAACACCGTTATCGAAAAAAATTTCCAAACCAAAACAAAAACAACGATGTTTAAAAATCTTTGACAGTAAATCATCATTAGTAATTTTAAAACGAAAACTATTTCAATACGATAGATATTGCAACTGATAAAGATGAATCTTTTTTATTGCATATTTTTATTGCTTTTTGCTAAAGTGTAAGACAGACATTGAAAAAAAAAAAAAAACATCGAACGCGAAGCAGTGATCATTAAGACATCGACCTTAAAACATCGATGGTAACTTGGTAACTATCAAAACGTCTTCTAACGAGATTGATAGTGCAACGGTTGATTAACGATAAAATTTTTGCCCGCATATCTTGATGATTTTTTTTTGCTGAAATATAACACATTCACATAAAGAATAATAATGAAATAAATAAAATTAAAAAAAAAACGAAAAGCAAATTAGAAATGTTGGCGAAAGCAAATTAGAAATGTTTTAGAAACATCGAAAGTAAAACATCGATAATAATAATAGAAAATGTTCTAATGAGATTTATACTGAAACTTCTGATTAAGGATGAAAACTTCTTAATGCGTCTGCATATCGCATATTTTTGTCAAGCTTTTTTTGCTGGATTATAAAACATCGACATCGAAAAAAAACATCGAACCCAATACATCGATGTTGGAAAAACATCGACCCTCAAACATCGATGGTGAAAACATCGATGTTTTAGCAAAAACATCGATGTTTCCAAAACATCGACATCGATGTCGCAGCTCTAGTTCCCAGCAAAAAGGTTCTGTTCTGTATACGGTTTTTGGAATCCCCTGTAGGTAAAATAGCTACATAGTAAAATGCTATGTTCATGAACAAAATTCGGATTCTCGTATCATAATTAAATCCCTCCAGTCTTTTGAAGTTTCACAAAATATTCAGAAAAAAAAGAAAAAAAATAACTAAGAATTAAAAAAAAAAATCAAGATTTTTTTAATGCATGATATTTTAACTGTCTGTAGCAAAAACAGTTGCTCATTACTTTATTTACAGAAAACTATAGATAGATGCAGGCCCGTCATTTAGGTGGGGCAGGGGGGGGGGGTCAATTGCCCCCCCCCCTGACTTTGAGAAATCAATGTATTTACACATAAGTGGGCGTGGTTTTTGTTGTTTTCTGGTGAAATTGTATTGTATTTTTACCCTTTGCCCCCCCCCCCTGGAAAAACTCGAAATGACGTCCCAGTATAGATGTCGTATGATATCTAAGCCTTCCACTGGGCAGTAGAAATTCTTGTTATTTGCACAATTTTTATATTTCTGTCCTTTCAAGCCCAACTTTTAAGAAACGTATATTTTATAGAAATAAAATGATTTAAAATCGTTTTCTATAACTCTAGAGAATGGTTATTTTGTATCATTAGTACCTTTTCGGTACCAATAGACAAATCACTCTATTTTTTGCTGTAAGCCACTTGTCATGAAAAGCTTTCGTAGTGACTTAGTGGCCAACGTTCTAAATAATATTTATAACACATCACAAGAAAATTTTGCTTGAGATAACAGGTATTCCGAAATACTATGTTTCGAAGAGAGAACTTGAAATCAGTTGAAGCTACACAATGCATAGCAAGATTTAAACAATTTGGAAACGAACCAGTTATTATTCTAAATTTACTCGTAACCGAATAGGATAGAACAGGCCCTTGCTAATTGTGAAGTTTGGAAAAATCGCTCTTGAGCCAGCTGCCCGCAGTATATCTTTGTCTGTAAAAGAAGAAAAACCCTAATCACAATTTCGTATACTAGAACTTGTATAAAAAGTGAAATACTGACACAAAGTAGTATTGCTGGACTATATAAGGAAAAATCGGAAACGGTATGTGAAAATACCTGTATAAAAATGACTTTAGAATTAAGAACTCAATTTGCCTGTCTCTCATGAATATTCACTACTTTATTAAAAGTTGTTTCTTTTAGCTTAAACATATCTACGCTCTTCTATGTAGAACAAACAATTATGCTATCCTTTTTAAAAAAACAATTCAGAGAAACATTTATTTAGACTCAAAAAAAAAAAAAAATCTTCTTCCTAGCACTAATCAGCACTAAGTTATTGAATGACATTATTTTTAACTATTTTGTCTATTAACTAAATTCAGCTTCAAAGTTATATTAATTGAATAAACTTCAATTGATAAGTTAGTGAAGCGAATAGTTTGGCGAAATCCCAAAAATAAAACGGACACATAAAGAACGCTTTTTGTAAACATTCAAAAGATCTCACTTGCACTAAGAAAAGGGACAAATTTATTTGAATTGAAAAGCAGATATAAACTTTCTCTTTCGCACAAGTTCATTTTGAATCAAGTCTCTGCTGTCGCAACGGGAGTTATATTTGACTTGATTGTCAGTTTATTTTCCGTGTATAAAATACGAAACGTCAAAACAAAAATTGTTTTCTGCTTTCAGTTCATTTTCTTTGGTAGTATAGAATGATTTATACAAAAATAAAAATATTAAAACGTATTTCAAAGTCAGCCCAATGATTTTTTGAAAAAGTACGCTAGTTTTGTTTGATTTTTACACATTTTTTTAAATTTTAACTCATTTTATCTATTTGGACAAATTGTGAGAGAATTTAAGTTACATTTTTCATTTGATGTTACGAAATAATGCATTCATCTCTAGTGCTCTTATATGTAAATTGCTAATAAATACTAATAATAGTTCTATTTCGTAGTTATCATTATGTGAGTTATAAAAACTTACGTAGATAACGTTAATAAATTTGCAGCGAGTTTTAATCTTTTATTTCTTATACGTTTTCTACACTACTAGAGTTATATTGATGCGTATTTGCTTCAAGGTTTTCAAAACAGATAACTGAGACACATAGGGGATTTAAAATTTTGATAGGTGTTAAGTAAAATGTCTTTCATTCTACCTGAGTTCACCCTAGCATAAATAGAGTGAAAATAGTTCATAAAGAATGTATTTGACAAGCTTGCATTAAAAAGTAATAGCGACATGGTTGCATTGTTTATTAAGTTTCTTTAAGGTACATTCCTTGCACA
This sequence comes from Uloborus plumipes, assembly GCA_038373865.1. Taxonomy (NCBI): domain Eukaryota; kingdom Metazoa; phylum Arthropoda; class Arachnida; order Araneae; family Uloboridae; genus Uloborus; species Uloborus plumipes. Next base: position 15,906 of record JAXGGA010007697.1, on the reverse strand, counting down.
GAATATTATGTTTCATCATTTCCTTGGTAGTAAATTCTCTTTATTTTGTTTTTTCACATGCTTTGACGAAGAATAAAAAGTTGTGTATGTCATTTCATTTATCTCGTCCCATTCCTGTGATAAAAATTTCACAGCTCAAAATTGTGGAAAAAATATACTAACAGTTGACTTAAAATATAAAGTTAATGCTCTGTCTTAATACAAAACTCGCACTAAGTAAGCTTACATAATTGTTTCCAGAAGTGTAAAAACGACACACTCAATAGTGACACAGGTTTAAAATTGTACAGTGTAGAAGAATTTCTTTGGAATTTTTAGCATGCATTATTAATTTGGATAGCAAATACTAACCAGCAAACATCGTATCATATTTTTTTTTGACCTTTTGAAGTATTTAAGATTAAATTACTAAAACCTACTTTTGCTTAAAACCTTGGTTTTCTCCAATGCTGTAATTTTTAGCTGTGTCACTTTCATTTGTGTGTTGCAATAAATTCCCTTTAGAGAAATCAGGAATAAATATCTTCATGCTTAAAAATAAAAGTAAATAATACCAGGCTGAAAAGCAAAAATGCACAGTAACACTTCTGACACGTGTTTCGGAGTTACAAGCAACATCCTTTTCGACGAACAAAATGTAATCTTAAGGGTGTTCTGATAGCCGAAAACAGCATTCTATACATAAGCTCGCATTTTGTACACTGAAAAAGACGTTCATTTGTGCTTTTAACGTTATATTATTTGCTTTTATCGTTATATTTTATTCCAAGTATTATTACTTGGCACTTAGGAAACTTAATCTAGCATTCTTTATAAAATATATTTGAAATGTATATTAGCTGTTTTAAGCATTTTACTTTTTGGAATAATATCTGAAAAAAACATATCAACCCTAATTTGCAAACCTGAATATTAAGTCTTCGGTAAAGCTGAAGTTTTCATTTCAGATATCTGGTAGAAACCATTTTTATACATTTTGTTTCCTTAGCGTTATACTTTTATAGTAGAATTATTATAATCAGTAATATTTCTCCAATTTATTCTGCTTATACATTCTCTCTCAAATCTTTTACTTTCGCTTTATCTCTCTTATGCTCATACTCCGTCTCTTGTCTCATGTGCTGCTCAAACTTAATTTTTCAGTACTTTAGGATAAAATGCAATTTTTTACTACCATCTACATTTACAAACTTAAAAATATTCTTGTTCTATGTTTATTTACTCATTTATAAATTCGATTATTTTTTCAAGTACTCTAAATCTTAAATAGCTTAAAAGTTACGTTTGAATTAAAAGACATTTTTCTGTTGTGGACACATTTTTTTTTCTTTGCGGAAGCACAATTTCGTTGAAGCATGACTTTGAGCAGCTAAACTCACTACCAAAATTTTACTTAACCCATTTTACCCCTTCGACTTTGAATTTAAATGGAACTTCAATCAACCAAACCGCGAACAATAATTTCGGTCTTACTAGAATTATATACTGCAAAAATGCAATATTTTGAGCGAAAAATAATCTTATGATTGCCTTTTGCAAAAATAAGCCAAACTATTTTAGGTTAAAGAAGTTTCTTATAACTACAAAACACTTGTTAGCAACTACATCAGTGCAAGTTTGTATTATTACTATCGTTGTTATTTTTAAAGAGGATTTTAATAATATTGCAAACAAAAGGAAAAAAAACAATTTTCACTGATAAAATTTAAAACAAATATCAAAAGGTTATGTTAAAAAAAATAATAATAATGACTAAAAAAAACTATGTTTAAAAAAAAGACTGCTTCTTTTAGAAAAGTCGTTTAATAAAGCTCTTTAAAAATCCAGTAATTACCGGATTAAACAAAAATTGCAACGTTTGAAAAATTCTCATATAAAAAATGTAAAAGAAAAGAAATTTTTGAAAATATTCATTCTTTAAATAACATGTAAGCAAAAATCAACTAAAAATAATTTAAATTTATTTATGTTTTTAATATGAAATGAAAACCGACATTACTTAAAGTAGAAAATGCAGAATTTCGCACTTTCTTAGTTAATTCGAAACCTATTAATCAATGAAAAAAAAACATAAACTATACCAAAATTTATTAAATACTAGATTGTATACCACAGCTGCTGCATTAGTAAATATCATGCCATAATTTTCTTGTATATCTTCACACATAAAAAAGGGGGTTATACAATAAACATTCACTTTACAAAAAAGTGAACCAAAATGCAATAAGTGAATATAGGTTCTGTAATTTTATGGGATCGAAAATCGGTAACTGAGAAAATGTAATGCGCAAAAAAAGAGCCCTAATTATTTTACTTTCAATAGCATTCCAAAATCGCCGGTACATGCATTTGATTCACACGAAAGAATAGAGATTCTTTGTGCTTTCCATCGTCTTCAATCATGTCATTTGAATTCCAGTTGAAATTAAATTTAAATCCCAAATGTCTTCTTTTTTACTTTCTTCTATATCTAATATATTGGTTTCGTGAAAATTTTCGAATGTCGAATTTTGACGGATTTGCACGTTTTGAGGTGCGCTGAGTCCATTTCGACCATTTTTGGAAAATTTCTGTCTGTGTGTCTGTGTGTCTGTCTGTCTGTGTGTGAGTCTGTATGTGTGTGACCAGTTTTTGTGGCCGCGCTAGAGCAAAAACTACTGCATGAAATCGAACAAAAATTTTTGCACAAATGTACCACCATGTGAACTGGTGCACCTGACTTTGTTTAGTGAATTCCTCCAAGGGGGTGGAGCAATCGCACGTGTTCTGCGCGTGGGTGATTGCTATATCTCAGGAAGTAACTGGCGGAATCAAACGAAAATTGGTCCATAGGTAGACCCTATAGAGTACAGGTGCTGATTCAATTTGTGTGTCAATATCTCGAAGGGGGATGGAGCAATCGCACGTGTTCTGCGCGGGGTGATTGCTATATCTCAGGAAGTAACAGGCGGAATCAAACGAAAATTGGTCCATAGGTAGACCCTATTGAGTACAGATGCTGATTTAATTTGTGTGTCAATATCTCAAAGGGGGGTGGAGCAATCAAAAGTGCTTATTTTGTCATTGCACCTACTGTATCTCGAGAAATATTGATGAGATTTGAATGAAATTTGGAATAACACTAATCCAATATGGAAGCAAGCATCGATTAAATTTTGTCGCCAATCGCCCCAGGGGGAGGGTGGGGTGATTTTTGCGCTTAGCCAACAATGCGAAAAATTAATTCATTAAAAAATCGCGTTCACGCTATTTAATTATCAAAACGGCTGAAAACTTTCAATGATTTGAAATTTTTAACTGTTGCCAAATTATTTTTACAAACAAATAAAATGTTTGCAATTAATCTAAACAAGGCTTTTGTAATGATTTCCAATTTCGCTCATTGATTCTGCATCTCAGGGTTATTACGATAATTGGGAAATAGGAGCTGTTTCCAATTATTCGGGCGAGTACGTATTTTATTTCGCAACTGGAATTCATAAGATAGATATAGAAGAAAGTTTCGTGACGGCCACGACAGCTAGTTTCTTCTTTGCATTGAATTTATTTGCTTATTTTAGTCTTGAATATATCGCATTGCACTGCCCCAAATTGTTCTGTCAAAGAGTGTTACAAAAGATAGATTGTTCTAACATAAACTTAGTTGACATTGTTAAGGAATATCAGTCAAACTTTAAACACAACTGTTACCGTTTCTAATCAAAGAGTCCGCATCGAAATTTAGGATAGCATAAAAAACATCAAATTATATAAGCGAGAAAAAGTGTAGGTTTTTATCCAGCAAAATTGTAAAAATGTGTGTTTTTCGTGTATGGTGTGTATAAAAGGTAAAAATAAGATTTATTTTGAAACAATATGTTGTTTTAACCTGTTGTGTGTGTGTGTGTGTGTGTGTGTGTGTGTGTGTGTGTGTGTGTGTGTGTGTGTGTGTGTGTGTGTGTGTGTGTGTGTGTGTGTGTGTGTGTGTGTGTGTGTGTGTGTGTGTGTGTGTGTGTGTGTGTGTGTAAATAGTTAAGAAAATCTCACTTGCTGTTGTTTGAATTTCGATGTTGCATAAATGAAGTTGACTCACATTCTTAAGAAATATTTTTACTATGTTTAAAAGAAGCTCACATGATATGGTAGCTCATGTTCTTTTATTACATAATATTTAATGCACGGATGCTACCGTGGATGTTTCCTCTTAAAAAAAAACGCTGTTCTTTCGTCGGTAGCACAGTGCATTGGAATCCTTATACTATGAATTGAATCTGTAGCACTGAAATTCTACAACCAATAACTTCATAGTTTAAATAGTTAAGAAAATAATTGAAATTATTCTTTATTGCTCTAACATCAAGTAACTCAAAGAGACAATGCCCATTGTCAAAAAAAAATATCTACAATGTCAAGATATATTAAATTTTAAACAATTAGTTTCCTTTTTTTTCTCTCAAGATTGGTGCACACAATTTTTGGCCTAACTTAAGTTTATTTTTGTCTGCGTTCAGTGAAAGTACTTTTTTTCTATATAGGATCAGAATTCTTTTATAAAATAATAACGCAGTTTAATCAGTACAACATTTAATATGCAACTAATTAATATTAATCGTAAATCAAGGAAAATGAGACTCATCTTTTAAAAAACATTTATTTTCATATACTCTTTAAGTGCAGTGCTGCATAAGTATTACAGAAAACTTGACGTCTTTATTTAATAAATATATTTTTTAAAAAGTTAGCAAGAAGTCGATACAAACTGTATTTTTAATGGCTATTTCTACATATTAACACTAATAATCATTAAGTATGTATGGTTTTTAGTGTTCCATAAGAACGCCTCTTGCGTTCTTAAGGAAAATGATGAAATTTCAATTTTCCTTAAAAATTCGCAACAGCATCGCTTTAAACAACGATATATTAGTAGAATGATTTCAGCAAATGTTTCACAGAATGGTTTTGTTAATGCTGATGATGAATAATAAAAAAAAGTTTACATCAGGAAAACTTTTCTCATTTCCAAAAGTTATTTTTCTAAAATATCAAAGCAAGTACAATCTTTTTCATTTTTATTATTTTTTTAAATGGCATTCAGTCCTTCTACCTGCGAAGCAATCAATAAAACTCCATGCTAAAACAAAAATAAGAACAATCACTTCTACAAGCGCATGAAGTCTTAAAAGTGATTCTAAACATTTAAAAGGCTTCAATACGGATGTCCTAGATAAGTGTTAGATAATAGAGGAAGAAAGAAAATAAGTTGTTGTTTTTGTTCTATGAGAGAAAACAAATACTCCTTTCTTATCTCTGAACTAAAAATATGGAAGGAGAATAAATGACATGAATTTTTCCTGCTGTACAGTTGTTGAATCTTTAAACAGATTAATTTTTCAGAGAAAGTATTTTATTTTCTTGCTTTTGTGCGGATATAATCTTTTTAAATGCTAGAGCAATATTTGTATAAGTTGCGAAGTACAAGATCGTCAATTCATTGACAGCAAATTTTAAAACGTAATGTTTTTTTAATAAAATAATATATTTGCTTTTTCATAAGGAATTCTAAGAAATTTTATTCATCGCAATTTTAATTTGCTTTAAAAAACAGCACCAAAGGCATTTTTACACTGAAAGAAATGTACAAACATTAAACTAAATATAAATTATCATTTTATAACTATTGGTCTTAATTTTTCTTTTTAATTCAGAATATACAGTACAATTTCAACAAAATACAATTGTGTTTTGAGTGCGCATCATGTATAGATTGCATGAACTATTAGTCATACATAAAATGAAAAATAAAATGCTATACTTCAAAATATCTGGTTTTTTCAAAGGCTATTTTTTTTTATTTGGACGCCACAATTTTTCAATATGTAATCAAATTTCTTAAGCATGATATCATTTCTAAATCTTGTTCCCCACTTTCAGCAAGAAATAAACAGACATACTGTAGCAACTTTTCAAAGAAATAATAAACGATTTATTCTGTTTTTTTATAGAATAACATTGTATTGTAAGGCCCTTCACAAGAGATGCCTTACTAGCTGAGTTGATTATAGGGTCGTGCTGATAACGTGACTATTGTGGGTTCGATCCATTATGGGGCAGAAAATGTCGTTTATCAGATACTTTTTTAATAGGTTAGTTTTCATTTGAGTTTACGAAAAGATATAATTTCAACTTTATTTAAACTCATTGCAGGGTTTTGAACCACAGCTGTGTTGTTGCTTTAAAACTAGAGAAGAAAATTTTCATTTTACAATAGTAAATCACAATATTAAAAAAAAAAAAAAATCTGCAATGTTTATTTATTTACTTTTTTTACGTGTTTGCTTCTTTAACACTTCATGAAACTACAAAAGCCTGATAATTTTTAGTTTTTTTCTTCACCTCCATCGGAAAAAAAACTAAAGAAACAATTTTCCTTTTGGCAAACTTTCGAAAAGTATAAAAACCGGATTTTTAATAACTTCGTCAAGCTGGAGAGTTTTTCATGGGTCAGTTAGTATAATACTATTTTTATACATGAAAAATTATCAACTTTAGAGAAATTTAAAAAATGTACAGCTTTTCTCTTTTATGGCATTCTTTTTCACAATAGAAAAAATATGTAGACTTTAATAAGTTGCACGTTTATATTTCATGCCAGAGATAAGGCAGAGCTACCGATAAATACCTAACAGCTCGACCAAAAAATCCAGATGCTGTAGCTCACCTTTATTAGTAATTGTTAGTCTGAATAGCCATACCAAAAAATAGGCTGATGTTCGTTGATTAAGCTGAGAATACTTCACAATGCTTGCTAACATTTTTCAGCTTTACAGCAAAGGCTCACAAACCTGATGTTGCTATGTTGTTAATATGAAAAATAAGTTAAAAATGTTATATTCTGAAAAAAAATCTAACTAACGAGATTGAGAGAATGTTAAAGTTTCCTGAGTAAAGTGCTAAAAAAGTGCAATGCTAAAATAAAATCGTTTGAGAGAATAACTGAGACGGAAATAAGAAAATAAAATTCATACGTTTTCGATGAAAAATGAGTCAGTAACTAAATTGCCATATGTTTCATATATTATTAAGGCTTTCTGAAAATATAATTTCGCAGAACACATATTTTGAATTAAAAATTAATCAGACTTCACATTTAAAAGGAGTTTATTTAAATACGTGTGAATGTGAAATAATTCCCGCATATTTCAGTTTTATTTCCACACATCATTATTTTTTTCTGGAAAAACTTTTATTTATTGGTTTATTTATTTTTGACACATTAACAAAGCTGAAGCAATACATTATATTTGTGGTTAGTGTTTAAGAAGTGTCCTCATAAAAATTCGTAGTAAGTTTACCTACGTAAAATATTTTATTCTATATGAATCTTCAGTAAGCTGAGAAGATACGTCTAGAAAACACTTGCGGAATTAAACAGTATCTACTTCATGTTTATATTTTGTGTCCTTTTAAGCGAAGTGTTTACACAACAATATTAACAAATATAATTTTAAAATTAAAGATAGGAAATTCTTAACGAAGCAGAATATTTGAATGAGTATATAACTTTTATGCAACATATATATATATATATATATATATATATATATATATATATATATATATATATATATATATATATATATATATATATATATATATATATATATTTGCTTACACATTATATAAAAATATTTTCCTTCTCTTATTTTTTTTCTGTAAGGATTCCTAGCATTAGAAGAAGAATGATGTTTGATGATGAATCATGATTTCATTAAACGGCAACTGGTATAATGGTGAAAAAGTACTTACAAAATGAAACGTGGCCTTAAAATGTGCGAATTCTGCATTTTTGAAACTAATTCGGTACTGATTTAAGTATGAAGTGTTTTTATTATTATTATTATTATTATTAAGGAAATGTTGTTAGTTGGTGCCATAGCACCCTGACATCTCTAAACAATGTTAGAGCAAAATCATAAAACCATCAACATCGGTATTTAGTATAAAATTATTCAAATGTTACATCAATTTTTGGACCGAGGAAGTATTATATATTAATGTGCAAAAGTTGTGGACAAAACTGAAAAATTCGCCATACCAGCGAGATGAAAAAGCAGGCTGGAGTTAAAGACAAATCAAAATATTGACTAGAGTCAGGTACTTTAGCACATGGGAAAATATGCAGTTAGACAATCTGGGTGAGTTTTGAAAAGCGCGAGGGGGGGGGGATAATATTGACGATGTGGAGCTCAACATCTTTGGGCGAGAAATTGCGCATGTTCAGTTCAAACGACGGCGAATTTTCGCCATAATTCCAAATATTACACACTTGATCTTTTAGAAGATGTCTGCAATATTTTCCTTTTGGACGAATTAGTAGAAAGGTTGACTATTGGTCAAAGGGGTGACAAAGTGTGGCTGGAGCTAGACGCCTTTTTTGTAGGTCTTTAGTTCATTTTCAGGAACGAAGCCCCACGCCCAAAAAATGTGGTTGCTGTTGAAGGACTGCTGAACAGGGAGAACTATAAAAATAAAAATTGATTAGCAAGGTCTTAGGATACAAATCCCACAGCGCGTGTGTGGAACTTTCTAAGGAGACGCTTGGAAGCAGGTAATTTACTGCCACTAACGCATCTGGAGATGCAATTGGCGCAACCAGATGAATTAATGAGCATCAGGGCCCTGCTCCATATTGGCGTAAAGCAGAAAAATAAAGCATAAACGTAAAATGGATTACATAGTGTTCCTATGGAAAGTACCCGGATTTTCGGTTTCCGTCGCGTTTTACGCTGATGTGGAGCAGGGCCCTCACTATTAGAAACGCATTGCCAACATCATTTTTAGCATAAGCAGAGGATGCAAAACCTGCACAGCAGTCATAAGAGTTCAAATCCTCTACTAAAGGTTGTATATTTCTTGCTGAATGCCTTTAGCATGAATGTTTCGACTTTGCATCATAGCAGGCTGCTTTAAAAAAAAAAGAAATATTTTTATCCGTTTGTTTTTTGTTTTTTTCGTGTGTATGTGGGGTGGGGATCGAGTTTTGCTTTTATTATTATTCCTTCTCGGCATTGATTTGGAGAGATTTTGTGCAAAGTTATATTTATAAAACTGCCTCGTCCTTAATTTTTGCACACCACTGTATTTAATAATCATTCTCGTACGTTTGTTTGCTAGTTGTCCTTTGCATAGTGTGGGTGCCATTGCCTTGAAAAACGTTGGACTATTTTATTAATATATATCAGACAGCACAAGAAAGATTAACAATACAAAGAGAAGTAATAACATCCTGGGCACCAGCGGGAATCCAACACGCGACCTTTTGCATATGAGGCGAAACTTATATCTCTGAGCTAGCCAGGCCCCATCCTACTCGTATAAAAAACATTATATGCAAAATAAGTGTTTCTATTTAAATGCAGTGTCGATAAGGAACTTAAGACTGAACAAAAAACCACTTAAGACATGCATTCTGGAGGAAAAACTAGAAAAGGAATGTCTTACATTCAAAAGTAAAGCGTCAATTTCAACTGCAACGAGAATCACTAATCAAGTCACAAAACTACAATTTAAGTAACAAAATGCAAAATAGTGGAACAGAAAAGCAAAAATCTTTTTCAAGAGTTTAATATCAAATCTTCCCTCACGGACATGTTAGATAATCCGGCAAAAAAATATAGTATCTATAGTTACAACAATCAGTCCTTTTAAATTTAGAGTTATCTAATGCTTAAATTTTGCTGAAATTATAGCAACGTCATTATTTTCGTGTAATTAAAATGTTTTTACCCTTTTACATCATTAACCTTCTTCTATAATTAGCAATTTATTTTTGAATGCAAATAATTTATACTTGAAATCTATGGAATTTTAATACTTAATTAATGTTTAAAAAAAAGAAAAAAAAATACATTAAAAAATCACTATTATTTGAAATAATGCAACAAATACTATTCAGCAAAAAAAAAAAAAAGAGAAGGAAGAAGAAAGTATTTGCTGGATGGCAGGGTTTTTTTTAACTTGGGCACTTAGGAAAAATTCGCTATTTCAAACGAGAAATTATAAAACAAAAAGCAATGTAGTATTTTTTAAGAACACAAATCTTCTTTGCTTAATAAACTTGATTACGCTGAGAACGTTGGATTTACGTGTTTCTTCAAATATTAAGTTTGTCATCATACGAGTAAACCGCTTTTCAAGTTATCCTCCCCTCATTTTTTCTTCGCTTCCGAAACAAAGGGGTTTTTCTTTATGTTTATGTATTTATTTTGTTTTTTAGTGCAAATAGATTTTTTAAAGCTGAGAAATTTCATCAATTTCAGTGCAATAAGCCTTCTTTTTCAAGGGTCTTGTTTAGAAAATAGCAATTTAAATAAACATCTTTACTTCAGAACGGAATTCAATTATGTAATCAGAAGATTGGTATCATTAGGATTTAAAACTATTGACGGTAGACATTCGTCGTTTGAGCAGTAATGTATGTTCTTTAGTTTGAAGCGCATGTAATTCGATTTAAGAGCCAAAAAAAAAAAAAAAACATTTCTGAATTAACAAGCGAAATGATTACTGTTCGAGTTTTTTTTTTTTTGTTAAATATCCATCGCACTTTTTTCTTTCTTTTTTTAAAATTATTTTTAGGTATGTCACATTATTTCTTGATATTTTAAAAGCTAATAAAAGCATTTGTTTTAATAGCGTATTAATTAAGTATAAAAATTGTCATTCTTATAGTTGGTGCATACATTGTTACAGCAAAAATGTGCAATAATGAAAGATAAATTTGATGTTGCAATTAAAAAACACCTAATTAAAATATTTCACTCCAGTTCCTAATGATTTTTTACTAATACGGTTTTAAAGCCTTTCTCCCAGATGGTAGATTGCTTTTTAAAACTTTTCGATTTTTATCATCAATGCTTTTTTACTTTTCTTCTCTTTTTTTTTTCCTTAATTTCGTCTTATGGCCTAAAATCAGTATATTTGATTAATACCAAAAGTTGTTTTTGCCAGTTATCGGCCATGAAGCGTAAGCTAACTTTAAACTGAACGGAGGGGCCTCTATGGCAGATCAGTAGAAGCACTTGCTTTGTGGTTCAGAGGTTATGGGTGCAGTTAGAGTGCACCTTTGTGTAATTTCCTTTTTCTTATGATGGAAATCTTATGTTGTCCAGATTAAAAATTGAAAGCAATGCACTGTGTGTTGTCTCAATAAAAATCCACGCTCATGGTGAGCCAATGTCACCCTTTCTAAGTAGCCAATGTAAAATTAGAACACCAGCCAGCTACCACAGAAATAGTACGGTAAAGCTCGGAATTTGAAGGCAGGGCTTGGGTATTAAGCAGTTGGAACCGTGTAAAAACCAAAAAGCAACGTCTAAAAGCACAAATAAGTCAAGGTAAAAATCGGCAAACATGTTTCAAAGGCATAAAGCCTCCTTCTTCAATGCCAAGCAAGAAATAGAAAGAACCAAAGTACCGGGAGAGTTTAAATAGAAAAGGAGCAAATGCTAGGCCAATCAGGTGTCAGCATGTGCCGAGCACGGATTTGGCGTTGCGTTATCAGAAAATTTAAAAGTATGAAGTAAAATTCGCGAGATGTGTGGAACTGCAAAAGGATTCGTTACAAATATTACTTAAATTTTTGTGAACATAAAACGCTTCTAAGAAATCTAAGTCGCCAACAGTTGAAGGTCTGCAAATAATTTTAGCTTCAACAAATCTATGGCCTGTGTCCCAACAGTGTTTTGCAATTGAGGATTTTTAAAGTTCATTCTTTTTAACATAATTTTCGTGTTCCTTTAACTTAAATTTTAGCGCCCGTCTGGTCTGTCCGACGTATCCAATTTGACATTCGCAGTTTATGTGGTAAATGCCCCACTGATCAAATAATTGGATGGGGTCTTTTAATTTAGAAAAAGTTAGTTTGTTGATGGGAATGTAAATGACATGAAAATCGAACTTGCTGAGTATTCTGGAAATACGAAGCGAGATTTTTGAATAAAATGGTAAGACAACGAAATTGTTAGAAGGAACAATGGGTTTTTTGTGGAATGCATTGCGGTTCGAAAGTTTATTGTAAGCATTGTCAATAATTTGAAAAGAATAACCTCTGTCAAGGGCCACATTCCTTAAGAAATTAATTTCGTCATTGAGAAGGGACTTGTCAGAACATTTATTAATAGCGCGGTTAACAAACGTGTAAAAAGCAGACATTTTTTGTTTTATGGGATGATAGAATAGAGAATGTGGAGGAAGACCTTCTGCAAATGGTTTTCGGTAAACAGTAGTGGAAAATTGGTTATTGTTTTTTGAAATGAGTACGTCCAAAAAGGGCAAAGAATTATTACTTTCAATTTCAGCAGTAAACTGAATGTTAGGATCAATGGAGTTGATCATATCAATAACAACCGGAATAAATTCCACTGTGCCATACAAGAGGGTAAAGGTGTCGTCGACGTATCTCAGCCAAAGTGGAAAATCCAAAAATTTAAAGAGTTTTGTTGAAAATAATTCATATAGATTTCACTAAAGACAGGACTTCAGGGGTTACACATAGCGAGTCCCTCAATTTGTTGATAGAATGTACCCAAAGACAAAGGTGGTATGTTTAAGGCAAGTTTCTGTCAAACCCACAAGTTCAATAATTTCGCAATCAGAGTGGTGAAATTCACGGAGTCTGTTTTCCAGACATTGCAAAGCTCCTCTAACAGGTACGTTGGTGAAAAGGGATTTGACATCAAAAGAAACCATAAGTAAATTGTTGGGTTTCGACTTACGAAGGATGTTGATAAATTCTGTTGAATTTTTTACAGAATGGGTGTTAGATTCAAGTAATGGAGTAAACATAGAAGTGAGAAACTTGGCCAACCCATAACAAGTTAAAAATCGTCAAGTATATTTACTTGAATGCTTTATAATTTTATGTGAGAACCTCTAATGATATCTATTACTTAATACCAAATAGGAGGTTTGTTGGGAAAATCTTATGGATTAGTTACAACCGCAACCAAGTTGTGAGTGGTTTTTTTCAAAGACAGAAGCTTGACCTGTCAATAGACACGTATTTCATGTCAGTGACTTTCCTACAGCATACATACAACATAAAAAGTCGCAAAAAAAGGAGCAGGAAACTTCCCAGAGTACCTGGCATCAAAGTCTGTGTGACGTAAAAAAAGTAAACAAACATAATTAATTGCGTGAAAATTCACCAGTGACTATATCACTAATTTGTCAAAAGATCATTCGTGAATTCTGTAAAACGACTGTACATCAATTATAACTTTTTCTGCCATTTTTTGTTTTTAACCAATTTAAGAAAAGTATTGTCCAATTTAGGGACATATTTCCTAATTTGAACTCTAATGCAACTTTGTTAAAATAAATAGTTTATTTAAACAAGACCTTCATATTTAAGCAAAAGAGTACAAAATTTGGCCATTTCTGAAATGTTGCTTATGGCATTATGTTTCCTACTTTTGTTTTGCTTTGCACATAGAAGGTCCCGTTCTCTCGTTTTTAGGGGGTTCAATATAGTAGTTATCTCCTATAGCTGTTTTACTTCGCTATGATGGATTTATGTTTATAAACTATCACAGATGCTTTGCATATCAATACTTGTGAGTGTGATATGAATTCAATGCTATTCTGTTTGTGCGCGAAAATATTTGTGTTTTTATATTTACTATGTGCTGAAAATATTTTTTTATGAAAAAACTTTTTGCTGAACCTCTCTTATTTTAGATTTATTATTTCATAGAGCATTGTCAATTATTTTGTACGTAAAATGATTAATTATTACGGTGTATAAAAAACATGCTTATTTATGTTAGTATGTGAAGGCGATATTTTTATATTAATTAATCTTTATAATTAACTTTTTTTCTCAAGATTTAATTTCTCAAGACCAAATTTATCAAATTTTTGGTATCAAATTCGATGCGCCCCACATTTCAGAAAAATATTGAACTCTATTTTAAAGCTGCGGAAATATTCTCTCCCTATGATTGTTAGTCTGTTGTGATGCAATTTCCCAGGTATAACAATATACCGTTCCTTAGCTTATTAAAAGGTTGCTGAATAATGAAGAATGACAACTTCCTTCATATGAATAGAAGGATATCTTATTTTTGTTTTAAGGCTTAACTGCCTCACTGTTGCTTGCTATGAGGTGACGACAAAGTTTTCCAAACTGTCACCCATAAGAGGAAAAAAAACAGCAAATAATTATGTGCCTAAACTAATTGACTTGATTGAAAGATGGATAACAGTATAAAAAAGGCTAAAACCGTTCGTTTTGCAATTCGTTAATAATTTCGTCATTATTTACTAATTTAATAAACCCTACAAATATACTAATTCAAAAATACGACTGTATATTTAACTAAAATACAACATGCAAATTTCGGAGTTTTAAGAAACAGGTTTTCCTTATTATCTTCATAAAATTAAAAATTCTTAATTCGAAACTGCGGTTGAAAAATTATTAAACATAGTTAGTGTTTTTTTCCCTTATATACTGGGAAATAAACTGAGCTTCCGTATGTAAGCATATTTTGCGTACGTTTTTAAAAATGCAATATATTTGCAACATTTCCGTACTCATTAATTTTCTGACTTTTTACCATCATGCTGTAATTATTTATAAGAAATTTTCTCCATCATTAAACGCATTTTCTCTGAAATAATAACCAGAGAAATCTCCAGTTCTTGGAAATAGTCCAAGAAATAAGTAATGTGAGAGTTTCTGAAAACTGTAACATCAAGTAACTGAATTGTTTTGAAAGGAATACAATATATTCTTTTGGGTGAGGAAATCATTTTTCAAATTATGGTTTATGGGTATCGCTAAACTTATTTTTCAATCAGTATTTTCTTTGGAAAATAAAGACAAAGGGTGTGTGTTCGACAAATCATTAACCGTGAAGTTTACAAATACCTATGTGCTATTGATGTAGAGAAAATTACAACGTTAAGAAGGCACAAATAAGCAGAGATACTGCAGACACGTGTTTCGGCGTTACAAAGAACAACTTTCATTGACCGTGGTTAATGATTACCATGACCTCTACACTCTCAGAAAAGTCGGGTCATTATACAGTACATTTTCCTTCATTTTTTGACGAAAAATTTCTGTTTCCTTCAAAACGGAAACTTTCGCTCTTTGCTACCGATTCTCAATTCACGCATGCGCAGTTGACCTCGACATTCTTCGCAGCCGGCGGCGACACCAAGTAAGGCAAGACAAAGTAAGCTGACAACGGTTTTGTTGTGAAAGGAAAACATCATAATGAGATATGAGTAAGTACTTAATTTCAGAATTGTATTCTAAAAACTATGTAATCGTTCTAACTTGAAGACAGCTTTTAATGGCAGCTTGAAAAAAATATTAATTCATGGAATGTTCACAGTCTCTCTATTCTGCCGAATGGGTAAAAGGCGCCATGTTTGAATCTAAATTCCAAACGAAAATTCTTATTGAAATCAGCGGGAACTTATCAGGGCTTGTGGAAATGTTAAAAAGCTTACCTCGATTTGTAAATACTAAAGTATGTTTAAATAATTTAACCTAAATAATTGTTTTGGAAGTCATATCGTGGTTTAGAACGCGTTGAACTTTCAAAGTAAATAAATAAAAATGCTGATTCTTACTCATTCGTGGAATTAAAACGACAACCATATGTCTCAGAAACAAACATTTCCGTATTTTATTGGTACGCATTCAGTTGTTATTTTCGTATGTGTATGCAAAAATGTAAAATATTTTGTTTTCTTCAAGTTAGCTTTGTTGGAAAATGATTGTTCAAATTCGTATGCTAGTCAATTCAGATTCCTACAATGAACTGCCAAAGAACAAATGTTTATGTCACTTAAAATAATTTGTACAATGAACCTTTTAAAAGATAATATTTTTCTGTATGTTACAAAATTGAA
>JAXGGA010007696.1:0-61141 GCA_038373865.1 Uloborus plumipes | reverse complement strand
TGTGCACCAATGTGTAAATTCTGCAATGGAAAATGTTGTATATCTATGTAAATTACTAGCCAGTTCAATTACGAAAAATCAGCTTGTATATAGCCATTACACATAATCATTGTATATAATTGCTTGCTCAGATTTATATTGAAATTCAGTTGTTTCTTTTGTTATAAAGGGTTACTTTTCAATAACAGCACAATATGATAAGTAGTAGAGAAGTTGCTTAATTAACACAGCACTAAACTTTTTATTACAGCAATTTTTTTTTCTTCTCTCATCTTTTAGAGAGAACAAACTCCTCAAATCGTTTAATGAGAAAAAAACTTGAAATTTGTTTTAAAGCTTTTTCTTTAGAATTTCGCAGTTGTATAAAAATATGATCGTGCCTCCCCCTCCCCCCTATTTTATAGGTGCAAGCGTAACTTATAATCCTGCTGAATGTGAGTGAAATTTCCATGACATTGCGTATTTTTTTTCAAAATGTTTGAAGTTTTTTTTATTACTTTTTTCGTCCATAAAGAAAACTGGTTTTATTTTAATTAATCAAAGATAAATATTCATTCTTAAGGAACAATTCAAACGGTTTTTTTTTTAAGTTTTGAAAAAGTACTAGTTTTGCTTATGATTTTTAATTTCTGTTTTTATTTTCAGTTTTGCAATACATTTTTATGAGTAAGTTTTAAAAAATATGCTCGGGTTTTCCAAAGTTTCGGATTTTTGGGGTTCGGATTGCTGGGATTTTAATGCAACTAAATTGTTTTTCTTTAATATAGTGCTTTCAGATACATAGTTGGACACCCTTAAACCGGCCCCTGAAAACAATTTGGAAGATTTTGATCAATTTCAGTTTTTTAGAAAAAAACGAATTTTTAATGAGTACTATTAAAATTAATTGGTTTTAAGCTATTTTGACGGTTTTCTAATCTTTGTTTAACATAATTGAACTCTAATAAGATGATAAAAAAGGTGTTTTTTGAAAAAGAAATAAGAAAAGCAATTTCATACTTTTTGACCAAAAATGGCCGCCGGAGGGGTTTGGGTGGGGATTTCGGAATGGCTCCCCTTCTAAAAATGTTTAAAAATACATTGTCTACATACACACCAACTTTCATGCTTTTATCACAAAATGCAGTTTCCGGCTATATTTTGGACCATAGCCCCTCTACTACATCTACCCTACCATCAAATAAAGCGCTAAATTGCTAAGTTTGTTAGGTATTAACTTAGTTTCTGCTATTGACTACACAGTATTGGAAATTTCGGCATTCAATTTGATATAATGTCATTCAATACAAAATTATTCGTGGTCTAACTACATTTCCATATTTGTTTCATCGCTTATTTGCTCACATGAACTATGGAATGACTATCAACTGCATAGGGCTCTGGGAACAGCTAATTATTGATGCCCCAAAAAACTTTGACATGACTAATAAATCCCTCACATTCGTGAGGGATTTATTTACACGTATTATTAAATACGTGGTTTATAGTTAAACTATTCAACGGAAGTATTGTATATTAATGTGATAAACAATATCCTCATATTCTATATAAAACGTAAAAAGGTAGTTCATCTAGATTTTAAAAATACATCGTGCTTTTTTTTTTTTTTTTTTTTTGTACATAAGATAGTGCAAAATGATTTATGCGTTCTCTAAAGTTTCGCGAAAATAATATTTTAAGACGTAAGAAGAAAAAAAAAAAAAAATGGGAAAGAAATCAACCTACTGTCTGATCTTCTTAGATAAAATCTTTTGCCCATTTACGCATGCGTCAGGTCTTCTCTGATCTTACCGAAATAGGGGTGTTAGGTAAGATAACAATAAGGAAAAGAATAATAAGAAGCATTTTGAGCCGTATCAAACAAAGTGGAACGATGCTAATTTAAAATGCATAGTTTAGTTGAATATATAAAAAGAATATGGAAAATGCAAATTTTAAATTGAAAAAAACCGGAAAGTTATCACCCACAACCAGGGGTGCCCATCCCCCCCAAGCTCAATGGCGCGCAAATCCCGCCCCCCCCCCCCCCAAATTTTCACAACCCTCTTGTGCTTTTTATTTTTACTTCTCTTTTTTATTTTATTTATTTTTTAGAATATTATTTATTCTTTTAAATATTATTTATTATTATTTTTCTAAAAGTACTAATTATGCGTAGAACAGAATCGCTTTTTTTCTCTTCCAGACATTTCAAGCACACTCACACACAAAATAAATAAATAAATAAATTTTATAATAAAGAAATAAAAGAAGTAATTTAAATTAAAAATATTAATTAATGAATAATTTTTATTAAAAAAAATAGTAAATAATTTAAATAAATAAGTAAATAAAAAAATTAGTTTTAAAAATCCCCCCCCCCAATTTTGATGGTGCAACTTGCACCATAATCCCCCCCCCCCTGTGGACACCCCTGCCCAAGCCCATCCACTCTTTTTTAAGTAGAACTGCTAGCGTGTGAAAGGCGCGGTTTTCACGGACGGACAGTATAGTCATTGTGTCAGACCTTAAAGTATGAATGGAATTGAATTTTTGTGTTTTGAGCAGTATAAAACTGAATAATGGCATAGTTTTTGTCTGATTTATTTTCTGCAATTCTACTTATATTTACGAACATCAGCTTTCTCGAACAATCAGAAGTATTCGACAATATAAGGTGCTTGGAATTGTACCTAGAAGAAAATTCTGATGTGACTATCGTCCACAAAGTCATGTTATTTGATGCAAAATGTCAAAGAAAAGGCCTGTAAAATTTAAATTTAAGGATTATACATTGCAGTTAAAGGGAAAGAGAAGTTACATATTTAAAATAATGCAGAAAAAAGTAAGGACGCTGCTTAAAGGACAGAGTAAGGACGAAAAGTTTTTTGCCGGAAATTCTGTGAAAACATCTCTTAGTAACGTCAAAGTCTAAATAACCAGTAATTTCGAATTTCTTAATCATTTTCAGACCCTTTGCAGGCATCAGCCTTTTCTCACTCTGTTTTGTAACCGGAACTCTGTTTAAACTGCTACGGCACATACGTCATTCTCATGTAACGTTTTCACCAGCAGATTGCGATGCCTTAATTACTGACTCATTAATTTTCGATTTTTTTTCTTATGTATCATTTCTTTTTTTTTTTTTTCGAAGTTTTAATGTGATGTTTTTCTGACCAATTGCTCTTTGTTACAACACTTTGAAAGTAGGACTTTAATTATAATTATCCTGTTCTTAAAAAAAACGTGAATAATGAAAAAAACAAAGCAGTAAGTAACCGCCCTTAAGGCCAGGGCTGAGGCAGAAACATGTAGTATGCTGATGAGTGCATAATAAGCACGAAACGCCAGTCTATGGATGGAATAAACGAACTAGTGGTGTATTGAATGAAAAAAAAATCTGGTGTGAACGCCACACTACTTCCTTTTTCGTTTAAATTTCATAATAGATGCCTTAAGTGTTAAAATAGTGCCTTAGAGTGAGCAAGATAACAATTCAAACATTTACACTCCAGTTTGTCACCCATCAATGCAAAATAATGTTTTACAATGTTTCATTTTCTAAATATCGCCGATTTTAACATAATTCAGTGAATTTTTCACAAAATATCGCTAAGAGCACCAAATTGAATCCAAATTCAAAAACATCATTTTTTCGCCAAATTTGTCGGCAACTTAGCGATATGTCGCCAAGCTGGCGGCAAACGCAGACTAGGCAGCGCCAAATCATATCACTTAAGCTGCACTGAAATTAACATTGATTTACCCCAAAAAGACGGTAAAAGACCCCCTTGGGATTATTCAAATGCAACCACAAGGGGAGGTGCACAACTAGACCCCCCTCAGAGCCTACATACCAAACCAGAAGCTTCTACGGCATACAGTTTTTGAGTTATGCGACACACATACGCACATACGTATATACAGACGTCACGAGAAAACTCGTCGTAATTTACTCGGGGATGGTCGAAATGGATTTTTCGGCTGTTTGTTTGTTGTTAGGTACATATGCACGTGCTGATAGGTCGAAAAAACTACACCACATTCATTCGGGGGTGAGAAAAGTCAAAATTTAGGCCGAAATTTGAGTGAAATTTTTTTCGTGGTCACAATACTTCCTTTACTATATAAAAGGAAGTAAAAAGGTAAATTTATCAAGGTAACAAAGTATTAAAAACGCTTAAGTCCAAAATAACATGTATTTATAAAAGTTTGTATTCTGAAAACATCATGAAGCTTCAATAAATTTAAGAAAAATCTTGCAATGTGTGCGGAAAAAATATCAGCAAAAACAATTCAGCTCTTGGAACACAAATATATTTTTCGAAATCGATAGAAGAAAAAAAAAAGCATTTCCTATACTATCTTTTTAGCTGCGAAAGCTGGCGCAATCTCTTCTGCCAACCTTATCACGATCTCCAAACCTTTATAAAGCATTCAATATAGAAAGACAACTGTTTACCTTTTCAATCTTACGCCAACGGGATAAGCGAACTCCATTTTGAAATGCGCTTTGAGTAGTGTTTGGGTAATGTCGGCTCGTTTCTTGTACCAAGTTTAGCAAGAGCTATAAAAACAGGAGAATAGACGGCAATAGAGAACAATGTCAGAGATCTTGGTAATATCCTATACTTTTATTGAAAAAAAGAAATGCTTCATAAATTGCACAGCAATTTACTTTAAAATATCGGTAACCGTTTGTTTTCTTTCACAAGGATCAAATAGTTTAACAGAATAACTGCAGGCTTTTTGAAAGTTGGCTTGTAAATGGTAAAAACTAAATGGTAAGAACAATAATCCTCCTAATCTTCAAAATGAATTGAGGGAACAAAAGTCTGGTTACTATAAATAGCCTACAACAGTGTCAAAAAAAGAAGCTTTATAAATTACCCCCCTTCCTTCCCATATTTTTTAATCTTAAGCCATTTTACCCGTCTTAATATGCTTCATTTGCAAATCTAAGGCTTATATGATATTCCCCTCACCCCCCTCCTTATCTCGACTGAAAAGTAGTCAAACTTGCTGCGAAATGCAAATTTGTACCAACTTTATGTCCATGGGGTGTTTGGTTTTCTCAGTTTGAAATTAGATGGTTTAAAAATTTCGTCAATAAAGAATGAAAAAAAAATCTTATATCTGCTATACCATAGCTGCTAAAAGGTAACCTTTTTGATAAAAACGTCCCAAACGGTTTAGAAAAGAATCCTGTCATTTCCAGGATTTTTGTGAAATTTTCTACACATAAATATTAGTATGGTAAAAGTGGCTATTGCGACGAGCGTGTTACCATGTATTCCACTGATTCATAACGAAATTTAACGTTATTTATAAAAGAGGTTTTCATTGATAAGTAATACGAATTACATGCGAACTCGAACATGCGATGGCAAAAATGAGCCCCTTTTCAGCGATAGCCGACGAACTTCAATCAGCCTCCGTTTCTGTGCTATTTTACTATTTTTCTAAATCCTATCTAAATCGTAGTTTTATTTTTTTTCCATTAGAAGAAGCTGCAACGAACAAGAACATCAGTAAACCCACCCCCTCCGACCTCCTGTGGAACTATTGGTTCCAAAATCATCTCAGCTCGTGTAACTTCGAAGGTTAATACTAATGGGTTTATTTACATGTATGTTTGAATTTTTACTTTACTTGTTGAGCTCTAGCAATCACAAGTAGCGAGAATAAGATGTTGATTGCCCCCCCCCCCTCCCCCAATCAGCTATTGTCATTAAAATTAAACCTGCATCTGTACCCTTCAAGAGCTACCTATACCCCAGTTTTTTGTTTGATTGTATTCACTACTTCTTGTAGTCACGCATACCAAAGAAATCTCTCGATTCTCTAATCCCCCTAATAAAAATTCGCGTTACCAGCCGTTAAGAGCTTATTCAAATGGTGCTTGTCAAATGGTGGTACATATGGACTTTGTTTGATTTCATGCACTACTTTTTGAGCTTGAGTGGCCAGTGGCCACGAAAAAAAAAGGTTTAAAACGTGTATATGTTGCAATTTTTTATCTGTAAACAAAACAAAAAAAAAAAGGTTAGTGATGCATTTTACCAA
Organism: Uloborus plumipes; assembly: GCA_038373865.1. NCBI lineage: Eukaryota > Metazoa > Arthropoda > Arachnida > Araneae > Uloboridae > Uloborus > Uloborus plumipes. Next base: position 55,096 of record JAXGGA010007696.1, on the reverse strand, counting down.
GACTTTCAAAATTGTTTTGAATTTTCTCTTTTGATTCTGATTTCACCGATAACAAAATTTAGGAGTAGCGGCTATGCGCAATAAACATGAAAATATATATAATATAAGAAACTTTTTATGTCGGTAGCAATTTATCTTGTACTTTAGGTTGATAATTATCACTAAATGATAACCTTATCATCAATTTGAGATCTGCCTCATTTCTCAACTTTTACCAGTCGTACTGTTTTTGCTGAGAAATAAACGTATATTTTTTAAGTCGGAAAAGTCTATCAATGGGCCTAGTTCGGTTCACTTTCAAGATGAGATAAATTGTACATTCATTTAGCTGAAAAATTCACTTGTTGCATTAGAAATAATATCATAATTCCTTTAATACCGAGCTACTTCATTGATTTAAAACGTTAATCGTCATACTTTTTGAAACTACGAAGGTATTCCAATCATTAAAGTTTAATGTGCCGTTTGAAACCACATTTTTGATAGCTTTTGGAAAGAAGGTTTCATTTCTAGAAAAGAAGAATATTTAAAAGCCGCAGAGAAAACTGCAAAAAAATGTTTTAAAAAAAAGAAAAAAGTATCATGTGCTCGTGGTAGAATCAAAGGGGAAAATCAACAGTCTGAGAAAAACGTAGTAGCTTTAAAAGTCATTTTTGAAGTTTTTGAAATGCAACTACAGGTTTTATAACGTTTCTTGAAAACCTGGAAATGTAACGACGAAATAGTTGGGCAGCATATTTATTCAAGTAAAGGACCGGTAGACATAAATCATACCATTTAACTTGGAACGAAATTGCATTTTGGTCCGTCCCAAGTTGTCTCAGTTTACAAAAAAGTATTTTTTTTTAAATATTAATATAAACATAAAGCCTATTTTTATAAGCCTGGTTCACACTATGATGCATGACAAAAAAAGATAATTGGATTTCTTGATTGATCTGTGATTGATCTTAATATTTCTCAATATAGGTCAAAGCTGAAAGTATTCATACTACACATACCTGATTTTTGCTTCAAATTTTGAATTTAAATTTGTCATTCTACTTTAGAATTCGCTTAAACATAAAGCTAGCTCCACATCAGTTTTTGAGTGTTGCAACAAACAAATAATACATTTATTGTAGCTAATATATTTTAGTGCAAGAAATAAGATACTTATTTAGAGGAAAGAAAAAAAAACAGTTGAGCAAATCGACAAGCAAATGAGAAATAAATTTAAGTTTTGAAAATTTCAAAGAATCGTAAAATAATGTAGCATTAGCCATATGAGAGTAAAAGTATTTTAGATGATACATGTAATTTCGTTTAAAAATTTGAGACTTTTTATAGTTCTACATCAGGTTTTATGGCTTGTTGGAAAAAAAAAAAATGTCCAAATTCAGTGATTGAACACCCCCAGACATTAGACAAAAATAGAACTTTCTAATATTTTTCTGGAACTATGCAGAACAAAATGCCAATTACCAATGGGGGTGTTTCTTTTTGTCAAAAATACTTTTAGTCACTAATATTGATCTAACAAGCAAAACAAAAAAAGGAAGAAAAGAAAGGAAAATATGATGCCAGAAAATGTTTTCATTTTCCGAATAGATTTTTTTAAATATCCAATTTCTGAAACAAAGCAAGATCTCGTTTGACGTCACAATTGGAGAAATTTTCGTGTTATACCAAACCGACGCATCAGGCATTTTGGATCTCTCTTAACCCCAGCTCCGCAACAATTAAAAATTTGATGCCGAAATAGCGGCTACTCGAAATGGCTGTACTTGGAACTTTTTTCGTCAGCCAGTGAAAACGAAACAGTGACTTAACGTCATTTAAGATTATTTTTAAGAAAGAAAATGAGTCAGTACTGAGATCAAAAAGTAATTCAACCAACGTTTTCGACCGTGCGCTTTTAGAAAAAAAATTTTATTTGAAAAATGGGAAACTCCCACATTAATCTCAAATAAAAAGAAAAAGTTTAGAATCGAAACTATTAAGAAAAAATATGAGGTGCTTATTTCCTGGAGTGGAGAATGTGTTGGGGTCACTGGAGTTTGTTTCAATAAAAAAATATATATATATACATTTTGGTTCTTTTAATATAAAGGTATCTCCCATAAAGATAGGCAGAACAACATAAATAAAAAAACTAATCTGCTCTATATATTGCTAGTTTAAATGGCTGAACTTAATAACAATTTTTAACATTTAGATCGTGTGAAAAAATGCTTTTAAACTAATGATCTTCCATCAAAGAAAGCTCTTGCATTATTTGGTACTTAAAAAAATCTGCAAATGTATGCTTGCTTAAGATCAGCATTGAAATTAATTTGCTATGTTTATTAGCAAACAAAAATTCATAAACACTGTTTTTAACTTTCTTTTTCGGCAACAATTTAGAAGCCGATTCAAAAGATCTTAGTACAAAGAAAAAAAAAACTAAAAAAATATCGCTTAAAAATTAAGCAGTTTATTCATACTACTGACGCGACATCGATTAAAAAACATCTATGTTTGGAAACGGCAATGTTCTGAACCATCACTTTTTTATTGATATTAATGCATAATAAACTGTAAAAAAATTTTGAATGGTAGAGTTAAGCAATCAATTTATTAATTAAAAATATTTTTGAACTATCAAAAAAAGCTAATACATGTTAATGAAAATTAATTATTAAATTCCTGACCGAGCAATGAAAAGAGATAAATGACTTCAGTTAAAATATGGTCAATCCATGCGAAATAATACAGGAAAACAAAACAATGTTGCTCACTATTTTTGATTTTTTTAACTTTTTGCCTGTTAATTAATTGTTATATTGGAAACTTGAAACAATAGTTCAAGAATTTTTAAACCTTCAGGATTTTTTTTTTTTTTTGGCAGTCACTTTTCAGTAGCTGCGGAAGTGACTTTTCATGAAAAGAGTCAAAATAAATGCGATTTTTCAGCCAACTTCGAGGCTCCGTATCTCTAAAACTAGAACAATATCATTCATGAAATTTTTGCTGCATATTAACTACTATAAGAAGGTTACCCAGTTAAATTTTTGTAGATTTTCATTCAGTCCCTTTTCAGGTATTAAATCTCAAAGTTAGCATTTTTTCTCCGAAATGGCAAGTTTGACTAATTGTATAATATAAATGACTGTCTTCAAATGTTTCATACTACTTCTGGGAACAGTCCTATGAGATATCTATTCAAGGGGAAAAAAGTAAGGGCGAGTCTTGATTCCTTTTACTAATATTTTTATGCCAAAGATGTAAAATTTCACACAAAAAATCTTATTTTTAAGCCAATTTTACACAAATTTGTTAATAATTATCAGAAAAATAACTCGTATAGAAATTTAGATCATTTTCTGCTCAATCAAGTGGTTTTTAAATCATTTTGATATATTCATAAATAAAAAAGTTATAAGCATCTTCAAAAAGTACTCTTTTCATGAAAAGTCGCTTCCGCAGCTTCTGAAAAGTGATTGCCAAAAAAAATTCTGAAGGTTTAAATTTTTTTAAACCATTGTTTCATGCTCCCAATATAACAGTTAATTAACAGACAAAAAGTTTTAAAAATCAAAAATAGTGAGCAACATGGTCTGTATGATCTCACATGGATTGACCCAATAATCAGTACAATTGATTGGAATAATTTTGTAATAAATTTTTAATTTTCCTCTGAATAGTGCAAAAACTAAAAGTAAGTTCTGTAAAAATTAATGCAAACCAACAGGAAAAAATTTGTAAATTGTTTCAAAATTGATAACATGTACACAAAAAAAGAAAAAGAGAAAAGGAAATAAAATCCGTGGTAAATAATTGTTCTAGCATATTTACTTCCAACGGCATAGCATAAAATAATTTCTAGCATAAAATAATTTCATAAATTATAGTAAGGATTTTTAATATTTATAACGACAAAATGTCATATTAAGTACATTTTCAAAGTAAAATTTCAGTTTTTTAAGGCAGCAAGTTGTTGCGGGCAGGGGGCAGTATTTCTGGTTGGTACAATCCTAAAAGAAAAATTCAGTAAAAAAAAACTCATGCTTATATTTCGCAAAAACTAAATACTTAATTATTTTTTCTTTTTTAATTGTGCTGGAAAAATGATTGTTAACTTTTTTGCAATATAACTTTACCTCTATAGACAACTAACAGGTAGAAAACTCTCTCCTATGTGGTAAATCTATAAAAATCACTAATTAAGGACAATGTTATCATAACTGTGACCATATTTACATTTTTTAGGATAATTTCAGTTTAAATACAAAACATCGACATCAAAAAAAAAAAAAAAAAAAACATCGAGCGCAAAATATCGATATCCGAAAGAACATCGAACCTCAAGCATCAAAGGTAAAAATATTAATGCTTTATAAAAAAAAGTGATGTTTCAAAAATATTTACATCGATGTCTACCACTGATTCATACAACTTAAAAATGTTTCAAAAAGTAATTTTTACGTTACTACTTTATGTAGATTACTTACTACTTACATGTACTTTACATTCATCTTACCATTGTGCCATCCTTTCTGACTTCACCGTTTATAATTGTGTGACTCTCCCGCACACTAAGTTTGTCATGTATGTCTAAGTTTACTTCTGATCTCCGAACTTGGCTGACACACTGTGCCGTGTATCTTAATAAAGATACTTGTTGTTCGTCAAAAGTACGGAAAAGCTCCAAATTTAAAAACTTGGCGAGAAATGAAATCTTCCAATGCAATTTTACCAAACGCATGTGTCAAAAAAATCATCGGCAAAACAAGTGAAAATTATTACACATCGAAGCTCGCAGTTTAACAACTTTTTCTTAAAACTTCAGTTATATTTAATTCCTTATATTTCTATCAAGGGACAGTAACGCAAATAATTTGTGTCCAAAAATGTTTTACAATTCTTTTTTAATTGCTATATATTTAGATTTTCTTCATTATTATATCCATTGCCTAGTTTCTTGGATAGCACAATTCTATTTAGTTTGATTCCCGATATTATAGCATTAGAATTAATAATATCAAGTCTATGCACTGTCAGAATTTGACAAAGTATTAAAATGTAATCCAAGCAAGCCTCAAATTTGGTTGCTACTATATTCGTCTAACTGTTGCCAAAAAGTTTCATACTTCATCGATTTACGCATTAACTCCACACTTTCAACTTCTAAGAACCAAATGCGACCGTTATCCACTTAGTACAATTTCCACTAGTCCCGAGTCCATTCGCTATCAGAACAAGCCATTAGCCAATCAGAGACGATTTCAGTCCTCCTTATTCGCTAATGGCTTACGTGGATATGATTTATAGCTATCATTCTTAGGCGGGGATGTGGAAATAGCTTTCAGTTGTCTACTTTATGATTCAAAATTTAGTCAGATGATCATGATTCTTCAAAATGATTTAAAGGGGGAGGGGAAATGGGCTCTGTCTGTTTGACAACTTATTTATCAAAGAAATGTTCTTGATTATTTTGAAAAGAACCGAACATATTGAAATAATATCTCTGAATGCGAAAATTCAGGAAGGCGGATTTATTAATATTAAATCTCCGTGAGAATATAAGAATGTTTCTTAAAGTAGTAAGCAAAAAGGGAGACTACTACTACAAAATCTGTAGGAAATTTAAATTCCATAAATGTTTCCAGTAACCAATACATATTCTTTTTATGTAACGTCCATTGAAGTTGTATCGTTTTCTAGAGAAGTTTGCCTCATACTAGTTTTCTGCAGATTCACTATTAGTACCGCCATGTTTTAATGCAATATTCAGTCTGCAAGGTTATGACATCTAAAGATTACAGTCACTTCCTTATTATGGACTCATCTGTCCGGGATAGACAATAATCGATCGGATTCGAGCCTAGGACCTCCCCATCTTTGGTAAGACTTCTCTGATCACTACACAAGGTGACCGGCGTACATAAGAGTGAAAGCAAATGGTTACAAATCAGCAAGAACAACAAGAAGTTCTGTCAAGAACTAAACGAGCCTATTTTCCCGTACACCGACATCGGCATTCTAGCATCTGATCATTATTCTCTTGATTATCTGAGACTAAAAATTGTGTCAAACATACCTTTTTAGCACTTAAAGTTGATTTCTAAAAACAAAATATACCCCTCTCATCAGATGAAAAGACACATAAAAAGTAAATAAATGAATAAATAAAGTTTTGAAAGGTGCGAAAATAAAGTTTTGTCGCACCTTTTAAAGAATGTAACTGTTACAGTTCTTCCGTAGAAAAATTCCTCAATTGTTTTCAAAAAAAAAAAAAAATAAATAAATAAAAGTACAAAGTACATCCAAACACATTTTATCAAAGAAAAGAAAAAAAAAATTCGTCCGTTGATAAAATGTCTCGATTTTCACTTTTAATCCGTTGCCAGTTGTTAAATATAAATAAAGAATAAAATGACCTCGTGAATGAAACATTTTTGGTGCAAAAAAAATCGTCTGCCAATAATAATAATAATCTCTACTAATAACTACTACTTTCTTCTTCTTTCAAATTTTGGTAAGATTTCTGTTGGTTTCTGTGAGCAACAAAATTGTTCTTATTTTCTCTTTTGGCTTATTTTTGTGCATCTCCCCTTGGGGTTTCATTTGAATGTCACAAGGGGATGCTTTACCCCTTTTATGGAGTAAATCAGTGTTAATTTCAATGCGGATGAATTCGCGCGACCACTTGGCGATATTTCGCCAAGCCTTTGGTCGCCAAGTATTTGTCACCAATTTGGCGATTTAAAAAAAATGGGGGGGGGGGGGGTAATTTGGCGCTATTGGCGATATTTTGCGAAAAATCCACTGAATGAAGTTAAAATCAGCGATATTTAGGAGATTAATCATTGTAAAACAATTGTTTGCATTGTTTCGTCGCAAACTAGGGATATAAATGTTTGAATTGTTATTTTGCACCCTCCAAGCACTATTTTAGCACTTAAAGCATCTACTAAGAAATGTACACGTAAAAGGAAGTAGTGTAGGGTCCATACCAAATTTTTATGTTATACTCTGAAGGAATTGTAGTTGAATTATAACTAAAATAGAGTATTTTTTCTGCTATATCAATTATCTTACAAATGAACTTTTAATTTTATACCACGGGCAAAGCCGTGCGGGTACCGCTAGTGAATAAAATAAAACAAATGAATAAATAAACAAAAAATCATCAGCACAGTCAGTCATTTTTTTCTGAGCCTGCATTTCCGCCATGTTTGCGGAGTCGGAGTCGGAATCAGAGTCATCACGGAAGATTATTCAGAAAAGTACTTTACAAACATTATTTATCAAAACCATTTTCTTACAAAGTTAGTTTGAAGGAAATCCGACTTTCAGTTCAGGATCAACATTCAACTTAAATTCCCCGTAGGCGCTAATGTTAAATTTTTTTCTGAACGGTTCAGTATTGAACGAAAAATGGTTCAAATCAAAAAGCGAAATATGGGAATGAGCCTCTCCGAGATCTTTCCAACAAAAAAAAGTTTATTCCATTGAAAATTTAAACACGGTAATGAAGTATCCTTGCTGAGATCCTTCGAACAAAAAAAAAGTTTATTTGAATCGGACTGTTCACTCAAAAGTTATTTAGGGGTGACAGCTTGCTTGAGCGGTTCAATGTTGAACGAAAAATTGTTCAAATCGTAAATGTAAATGCGGGAATGAAGTACCCTTGATAAGATCTTTCGAACAAAAAAAAGTTTGTTCAAATCGGAGTGTACACTAAAAAGTTAGTATCGCGGGACAAGTTGTTTGAACGGTTCAAAGTTGCACCAAAAATTGTTCAAATCGAAGAATCAAATATGGGAATGAGCTGTACTCGCCGATCTTTCCAACAAAAAAAAGTTTGTACAAATCGGAATGTTCATTCAAAAGTTATTAGGGGGAGACAGACAGACAGACCGACCGACCGACACACAAATTCCCCATCTCAATACCCTACTTTCAAATTTTTAATTTTTCGATATTCATTTTACCTTTTTATTTTTTTTAACTTGACGATATTTTTTAGACTTGGCGATATTTTTTAGATGCATTAAGCTACTTTTAATACTTTTTTCGTCTTTCTTTTATTTTTAACGGGAAAGTAGGCTAAAAAGCAAAGTATTAAAATGCTTCGTATGTAGACAAAAAGTAAGGATTGTTCAAAATAGTTCTACCTGCTTATTTTTAGCGGCTTAGCGTACATTTTGAATCTCATAAAGTGCAATTAAATAAAGTGTTTCTAAGTATGGTTTACTTTTTAGAAAAACACAATACTCTTATACTTAAAAAACAATGAAGCAAAATACGACGTATCAGTTTAGTAAAAAGTAATTCCTATTAAAATTCTAGTTTTTCTTATGAAATTGAAAATTACAATATCTTAAAGAAAATTTGTTGCATAGACTTAATCCTTAACTTGTGAGATCGAGTATCATAAACTCAGGCATTTTAAATTTTGAGAAATTATTTTTTTTTACTTTACAAGATTGCTCTGCGAGTCCACATGCCTTTGTTTAATGCCAATAGAAAATGAATATGTATGAGAATAAGTTAGCGTTACGTTCAATCATATTGTTCCTGTTTAAAGTGAAAAAAATTCCTTTTACTTCATATATGGCTTTACGAAAACGTATTTTCTAATGGTTTGCACCCCTAAATGAAATGGTAAAATTAAATTCCGTAATTTACCAATCAAAACTATTTTAAGGAAAAACTTCTCCTGTAGGAAAAAAAAAATATTTTTTTTCTCCCACAATACATGATATTTTTTTCTCCCAGAAAAGAAATCTCAGAAACTCTCAGCCTTGAACGGCGTCAAACGCCCGGAGCGCGTTTTCCGGAATGTGTAATAGGAGGGGATAATACAATGATGAATGTCCAGGCGTGCTGCCCGGATCAGGAAAGGAGAAATCCGCCCGTGCACGGAATTTCTGATTTCCCTGAAGAGGCGATAAAATGGGACACTAATCCGGCACAACTTTCCTAATAGGCGAAGTAATCTCTGAAATGGATGACAAAATTTAACTCGGAAATTCCCGAATTTGAGGGTTAAGTAGGAAGTTATAATTAATACAATTAAATGTCTATGATCATTTATCACATGTGAGAATTTTACGCAATACTTGAAATGTCTGGGAATTACATTTTTAAAATTTTGCTTGGGCTTGTTAATGTTTTTGGTATCTGTGAGAAATAAATTAGTTCTAAAGAGAAACTAACAGCTTAAAGAAAAAGGAATTCATCGTGCAGGCATTACTTAGCTGTAGTTATCCTATTTTTAGGTAAAATTTAGTTTACGTAAAATTAAACGTTCCAGTTTTAATGTGGTATATTAGCAGCTAAAAGTATTCTCTTGGACATTTTTTTTTTTTTTTTTTTGTAGAATCGGAAAGAAATCGGTGATTCTGCGGAGACGTTTAAAGACCGTTGAAGATTCGAGTTTTACGGATTTTCAGTGTTCCTCGGATTGTTTTAATTTTTATTTTTAGCTATCGTAAGCCAATAATTTATGTTCTTAAGAACAAGATGATGATTGACAGTGACAGACAAGCCCAAGTAGCGCACTTCGTTTTTTAAAGGTCGTAAAATGGTAATTAACGTTGTAACAACCGCTTAAAAACGTTTATAAAATGTTTAAAGGTTATTTGTGCTACCTGAGAGGTGTGCATCTAAAATGATAATATGTTTGACATCAGTATTTCAAAGCCATTAAAATGTATGAAATTGTATTAAACGTTTACCTATAAAAACATCGAAGTTACTACTGTTGTTATTTACTCGAAATTGGCGAACCAGAATAAAAATGGCTTTACAATCGAATAATGCCACTCTTGGATTATTCAATTTTAAAGTTACGGCAATGAGTTCTCATTCCTTTCACGTCTTCCAGAGATATACAAGTGCGAGTTTTTTTTTCTATTTTTCTTTTTCGACTTTTTTTACCTTAATCGTCTATAAATTAAACATTAACTAATCAATCACTGTGGTTCTTGGGTTTGGGAGAGGCTTAAAAGTTGTTGACGTATTTTTGATTTCGTATGTTAAAGGAATAAACATTAACATATTTTGCACACAATGTTCCGAAGTTATTACATGCTTTTGATTTAAAAGGTTATAATAAGAGAAATTCTTGCGCAAAGAAGGAGAGAGATTGAAATGCGTGTTTGGATATATTATGTAGAAACGTCTAATATAGAGTAACGAGGGAGTGTGTTGATAGGAAATGAAGATTTATATGGGAGGGGGGGGGCGGTGTTTCAACTTTTCTTCATTCTTCATCACAAAAACTTTGATTTTATATTATTGAATCAGTACGTTTTTGGTTGATATGTGATAGTTTTTTTTCACTGGGAAGAAAACTTTAAGTAGAATTGAGAAAAGTATACATGTAAAAGTATACAACTTGTATCTGTTCAAAATGGAGGAGTTAACTTAAGTCTATATCTTAGGAGTTGTCCTGCCAGTTCAAGAGCTACTGATTTTTAAGCTAAACTTTCAGGTAAATGTTGATGTATTACTTTTCAGTCTGTTTAATTGATTCTCCTTTTGTTGCTGTTAGTGACATCCATACCGTGGGGAAAAATTTTTATTTTAACTTCTTTGGAATTGACATAATTAAATCAAATTAAATTATAGTAATGGTATTTTTTGGTTATTACGAACCATTCTTGACTCTGGCATGCTTATTTTATATTATTATCTCCAGCATGATAATAGTAGGGCATTAATAATTATCATTAATTATACGACTTAGTGTGTTTCACTAGTATAAGCATTGCATAATAAAAATACGACTAAGTGGGTTTCACCAGTAGAAACAGCTCATTTTTGTGTGTAAGATAAACTAAAAATCTGAAAACTAATAATTTTGACTTAGTGTGTTTCACTTGTAACCCCACAATACTTAAAAGGCTTAATAGAAATATTAGCTGAAATTGCCTCGAGAGTTTTGACTTTTCCATTTATTTTATTGGCAAGACAGCACGAGAAAGATTTATAACGAAGATATAGGAAATAACACCCTGTGCAAGCTGGGAATAAACATTTAGGCTTCGGTGTACCCAGCCATTTTTCTACTCGAGAGCCATAGAAGCTCACTCGAAATTTAGTGAAAAAGAGTGTTAACTAATTGCATTACTTGACTAATTAATCAATCAGTTCAAGTGCGTTTACTGCCCATTCGTGAAAGCCACGACTAGCACTCAGAAACCATTCCACTTAAAAAGGAGGTGATGGGTCGTGAGTGTGAACTTTCCGAAGTTTTCAATATAAGCTTGCATTTTTGCTGTCCTTTTGATATATTCAACGAAACTATGTATTTGAAATTACAGTGAACTCTCACTTATACACCGCCTCATTTATGCGTCTTTTTCACTTATACGACGATTTTCAATGGTCCCTGCACATTTCATAGCACATTAATGATAATGTCACTCGTTTATGCGTCGCTCTGAAGATAAATATTTCACTTATGCGTCGAATATTTCGTAAATGTAAAACATTTTATTTATTTTTTTCAAAAAATAAGCATGTTTCTCCATTTTCCTCTTTAATCTTTCGCATTTATTGCTCACTGAGGGCATTTTTTCCGCATGAACTAGAATTCGTATAGGGACAATTATCTGTTATGGGTCGTTTTAAAGGGAACAGTTTGTGATTTTAGGGTACACTATACAGTTTTTGTTTTCTCTTGATCATTATAATTACGTTATAGTAATTGTGAAAACGTAGTAACATGTCCTTTTTCCATAGAAACATTCTTATTCATGCTCTCATTCGAACTTGTATTGCAGTTTAGACCTTTAAATATGCTTTTTCACTTATGCGTCTCTCTCACTTATGCGTCTGTTTGTCTCTTGGGTCGGCGCATAAGTGAGAGTTCACTGTATCTTTGTTCTGACAGGGATGAAAATCTTCAGCGGATCCGCGATTTTCCGCTTTTTGTATTTTTTCTTTCTTTCCGCGATCAAAAAATTAATGGTGCATCAAGTTTAGAAAAAAATAAAAGTACATCCATTATTAAAATGAAGCTTAAAGTAAGTTGATTTTAAATAGTAAAGGTTGAAACTATTTCCAACTTCCAAAATAATGGAAATGTTTTTAGGATGCAGCAGGATTGAAATCTCAAGTATGACCTGCAATTATCGGCGAACTATGTATTCCATTTTGGCATGCTGCCAAAAGCATAAGTTTCCATTGTAGAAGGTAGAAATTAAGAAAGTGCAGTTAAAATATTGAAGATCTTTGTCAAAAAATTGGGAAAAATTATTTTGAACTTTAAAATTATCAAACTAACTAAAGACCATGCACAATTAATTAGAGAATTTATTTCTTGAGATGCACGTGTCTAATTCATAAAAAACTGCAATCCCCACCCCCTTTTTTTCTGTATTGTTGTAAATCTAACTTAAAAATAAATAGTGAATAAGTAATTAAGAGCTTTTAAATATATTTAATTTAAATTTTAGGGCACAAATGAATAGGAAATGCTGCATGTCTAATTTCGCAGAATATTGGGAGAGGGGATCTATCCGCATTTTAAGCCGCGCAATTTTTCCTCTTTTTTGACTTGGAACTGTTTTTATCCCTGTAGTTCTATATTGTTTTGATATGGCTCAAAATGCTTCTTATAATTCTTCCCCTTACTGTTATCTTACCTATTACTCCTATTTAATAAGATCAGAGAAGACCTGGCGCATGCGTAAGTATGCGGAAGGTTTTACCTAAAAAATCAGACAGTAGTGATTTTTTTTCCTGTTTTTTGCATCTTTAATTTTACACATTTCTAAAATTTTTCTTTTGGCACTTAACTTTTTCTGAAAAATTATTTCAGAAAACAATCAGGTTTGAACCTTACAAATTCTTTACTTTTAGGAATGTCTCAATAGTTGCGGATAATACGGTGATGAATGTCCGATGTGCTTCACGGATCAGGAAAGGAGAATTCCGTGTGTGGAATTTCTGATACCCCAAAAGAGGCGATAAAATAGGACAATAATCCGGCACACGGTTCCTAATAGACGTAGTAATCCTAACAATAGATGACAAAGTTAAAGGGATAGATTTTCGGATTGGAGAGAAATTGCCAGGCTTTGAATGATCTAATTAATCCAATTAAACGGTTGTAACCGATCAGTATTAGTTATATTTGAAGGATTTAAATGGCCATTTCTAAAATACTTTCTCATTTCGATATGTTGGAGTACCCTTTTTAGCCTACTTTCCCGTTAAAAATAAAAGAAAGACGAAAAAAGTATCAAAAGTAGCTTAATGCATCTAAAAAATATCGCCAAGTCCAAAAAATATCGCCAAGTTCAAAAAATATCGCCAAGTTCAAAAAATATCGCCAAGTTCAAAAAATATCGCCAAGTCCAAAAAATATCGCCAAGTTAAAAAACTAAAAAGGTAAAATGAATATCGAAAAATTAAAAATTTGAAAGTAGGGTATTGAGATGGGGAATTGGTGCGTCGGTCGGTCGGTCGGTCTGTCGGTCTGTCTGTCCCCCCCTAATAACTTTTGAATGAACATTCCGATTTGGACAAACTTTTTTTTGTTGGAAAGATCTCGGCGAGTACAGCTCATTCCCATATTTGATTTTTTGATTTGAACAATTTTTGGTTCAACTTTGAGCCGTTCAAATAACCGGTCCCGCGATACTAACTTTTGAATGCACAGTCCGATTTGAACAAACTTTTTTTTTGTTCGAAAGATCTTTTCAAGCATACTTCATTCCCGTACCTACATTTTTGATTGAACAATTTTTCGTTCAACATTGAGCCGCTCAATCAAGCTGTCACCCCTAATATCTTTTGAGTGAACAGTCCGATTTAAAAAAAACTTTTTTTTGTTCGAAGGATCTCAGCAAGGATACTTCATTACCGTATTAAAATTTTCAATTTGAACACTTTTTCGTTCAACATTGAACCGTTCAAGCAACCTTTCCCCACCTAATAACTTTTGAGTGAACTATCCGAATAGAAGAAACTTTTTTTTGTTTGAAAGATCTCGGAGAGGCTTTCCCGTGCATTCCCATATTTCGCTTTTTTAATTTGAACCATTTTTCGTTCAATATTGAACCGTTCAGAAAAAAAAATTAACATTAGCGTCTACGGGGAATTTAAGTTGAATGTTGAGCCTGAACTTAAAAGTCGGATTTCCTTAAAACTAACTTTGTAAGAAAATGGTTTTGATAAATAATGTTTGTAACGTATTTTTCTGAGTAATCTTCTATGAGGACTCTGATTCCGACTCCGACTCCGCAAACATGGCGGAAATGCAGGCTCAGAAAAAAAAAAATTACTGACTGTGCAGACGATTTTTTGTTTATTTATAAATTTGTTTTATTTTATTTATTATTATTATTATTTTTTTTTTTGGCAGACGATGTTTTTTTTTTGTAACAAAAATTTTTCATTCACGAGAACATTTTATTCTTTATTTATATTTAACAACTGGCAACAGATTAAAAGTGAAATTCGAGACATTTTATTAACGGACGAGTTTTTTTTTTCTTTTTTTTTTTTTTTCTTTCTTTGATAAAATGTGTTTTGAAGCTCTTTGTACTTTTATTTATTCATTTATTTATTTTATTATTATTATTATTATTATTTTTTTTTTTTTTTGAAAACGATGAGGATTTTTTCTACGGAGGAACAGTTACACTCTTTAAAAGGTGCGACAAAACTTTATTTATTCGTTAATTACTTTTTACGTGTCTACTTCATCTGATGAAAGGGGTATATTTTGCTTTTCGAAATCAGCTCTTAGTGCTAAAAAGGTATGTTCGACATAATTTTAAGTCTCAGATAATCAAGAGAATAATAATCAGATGCGAGAATGCCGATGTCGATGTACGGGAAAGTAGGCTCGTTTAGTTCTTGACAGAACTTCTTGTTTTTTTTTTTTTTTTTTGCTAAAAAATCGTGCGGAAATGTAAATGTAAGTTACGTGTTAGGTTTAATGATTGTAATAAAACAAAAGTAAACAATGATATTAAGTATTGCCATTGAACGTGGATGTCTTTTTAGGACAGTCGACGAGTTGATCGACTTACCTTAAGTTTTTTCTTACTGATCTATTTTGTACTGTGCCCTTCTCTTTTTACTGATCAAGTATCAAAAATCATGAATTTCTAAAAATTGCAGTCTATTAACAAATAATTCTTCTAAGCCAAATAACAGTCGTTTTCATTAATAATTATTGCTCTATCATTGTTCAAAAGTAAGTTATTAAAACATAATTAGCTTTAAAAACGTTTTTAAATATTGTTATCATATATTTTGTGAAAATTCTTCATGAGAAAAAGTTCACGATAATTTCTACTTCTCCTGTTTGTTGAAAAAAAAAAAGATTACTCTCTTTTCTTTTGTGTTTACTTTCATTCCAAATTCTTTATGAAAAACACAAATATTTGAATACACGAAACCTTAATTTATTCTCCAAATGTTTGCTTGGCAATGTTCGAGCAATTAAATATCTATTTTTTTTAAATATTTAAAACTTTATCTTTTCTTTCCCTTTATCTGAAAGAAGCTATCAAAGGTAGTCCTGAAAAATTGAACAATTACTGAAAATAATTTGTTGCTATAAAGCTTCAAATGTAAAAATAGGTCAAAAATAAACCATTTTATTTTGCAGTACTTTATCTAGGAGTTGTAAACAGTTAACCTTATAACTATGACTATACGCTCTATGTGCAATAACTACTTTCAAAGGAGTTATGGTTAATACAATTTCCAGAAAATTCCTTTACAAAAATCATTTTACAAACAAAAAGAACATTGAAAGTTTTTTCCAACTAAAAGCAAACTAAAAATATAACCTTTCCCTATTGAATTACATTTCTTCCGACTTATTCTATCTCCAAAATTCGATCAAAATTTTACACTCTGCTCACGTCCTGGAGCGGTAAAGCAAGTGCGAGAAATTTTTAATCTTTAATGTCCTCTGAATTAAACATTACCTAATCAATCACTTTGATTGGCGGGTTTGGTGATGCGAAGGGAGTAGTGAAGCTGTTGAAAAGCGACAGATTTGGTTTCCCTTGCTTAATCTTATTCCTGTGTAATCAGTAAAATTTTAATGAGTTCTCGCATAAAGTAGCTATTGGAGAGGAATTATTATAGCTTAGAAGTTACTATGTTTCAAGAATAATCAGATATTACGATTAGCGAACAATAATAAGAATTTTGTGTTATAGGGTCATAACATGTGAAATGAGTAAAAATGGAAAAAGTGATGGCCGCATGGTAATGGTTTTTTTATAAAATTTGGTATACAGGTTCATTTTATGCATATATAGAAATATCTAAAATAGTTTGGCTCAATATTTTTTACTTTAGTTGTTACATGCAACTGAAACTTGGCATGATTGAGCATCATCCGCACAAAAGCTAAATGTTGCACGTTAGAGGCTTTATATTTAATTACTTATGTCATGTGAACAAAAAAGTTTTATATTGCCGTAATCTATGGAACAAGGTTATCAGTCTGGTATTTACTAGTTTTATTGTAATAGTTAAGTTTTTACTGAGCTGTAAAAACTGAAAATAAGTTTTCTTCAAATTAAGCATTTTATTTTTAATTCTCAAGCTTTAAAGTAAAGAATGCATTAGCATTCGCTTACATTAATGCCCAATAAAGTTCGAAGTATCATAAAACAAATACCTTACTTTCGGAGTTATATTTAAATTCCTTTGTCTGCAAAATCAGCTTTAAACTTAGACATTTTGTAAACTGACGATTTTCTCCTTTGTTTAGGCTCAAAAATTTAAATGAGGGACACTTCAGACAACTGTCAAATTTTGCAGAAATGTAGGGCATTATGTCTACTATTAGCTTCGAGAGTCATAAACGTGCCTTTTTGGTTCCCAAGTTTGAAAAAAAATCATGAGCAGCATTCTATTGGGTCATTCCATGTGAAATGAGCAAAAATGAAAAAAAAAAGTAGTGGCCGCATGGTAATAAATTTTTACAAAATTTAGTACACAGGTTCATTTTGTGCATATATAAAATATCTAAAAGGTTTGGTTCAAAATTTCTAATTTTAGGAGCTACATGCAATTCAAAATTGGCCCACTTGAACATCTTTCACAAAAATGCTAAATGTTGCACTTTTGAACCCTTGAGTTTTTTTAACTAGTTAAGGTAAACATAAAAACTCCATGTATTTCTAATATTTGGAGTAGCGCAATTTATCGATTTACTGTAACTTTTAAAAGTCATGATAATTAACTGTTGACAGAACTGTAAAAACCTAAAATATTCCATTTTCAATAATATTGAAGGTTTTCATTATTTTTCCCACGCAAAAACTAATTCAGTTGCGTAATTTAAAGTAATTCCCAACAATGGGTTAACTTTCATAGATATAATACCTTAATTTTGGAGGCTATATTTTAATTCCTTCGTTTTCAAAATATTTTTTGAATTTAAGTATATTTCGTAAAACGGTGATTTTCGCCCTCAAGAAGGCATAAAAATTTATATGAAGGAAGCTTTGGAAAGAGCTTCAATATTACAAGGATATAGGCCATTATTTTTACTATTTGCTTGAAGAAGCTCGATAGTGCTTTTTTGATTTCTTAGCTTTGTATTAAATGGACAGAAACAACATTTTCTTCGTATTTTATGTGAAACTCCCAGAATTCAAAGGACCAGATAAACAACTAAATGGAGCTAAAGCGTGTTTGCATTAATTTCGATTTTTTAAAAATGTGCAGGTATGTGGTGGAATTTGGGGGGGGGGGGGAATCTTGCGGATAAAAGTTATATCTCAAGAAATACAAATAATAATATAATCAATAAACGGATGAAATAATGTATTTTTTTTCCATTTTTATTCTGTCCAAAAAGTTTTTTCAATCTCCGGAAAGATTTGCTCAGATACTGAAATGTTAGGTTTTATCGCAAGTTGCATGTAATTATTTCTCCACATCACGGGTGGAGAGTTAAAAAATGCAACTTTTATTTGGATAATTAAATATAATTTTTTATACTGCAATACAATATACTTCGCAATAATTATGGAAAGACTTCAGAAAATACTTTATGAACACTCTTTCAAGAAACTTTAACTCAAAGAAAATTTCACTCAAGAAAATTTAACTTACAAGAAATGGTTTCGTTGATGAAATTTTACCTGAGTTCAAGTTATTCTCATGATAAAGATACGCAAAAAGGCACTAATTAAAATTTGATCTATATACATAAGACTACTTTTGTATGCGTATGTCCGGGGTAAACTTCAAAACTACTGAACCGATTTTAACCATTTTTTCACCGTAGATAGCTGCAGTAACAGGGAGCAGGATAAGCTATAATTTATTTCTAAAAAGCTTAGTTTAAAAAAGTTATTATGGAAAAAATTAATTTTATGTCATTTCCCCTTTAAATGATTAAAATTTCAACCCATTGTTGCAAAAATTTGGTGCCATGCAGCAACAATATTGATTGTAATCATATTGAAAATTTTGAACCAAGGCTTCTCTGGAGTAAGTATGGAATTTATTGCCTTCTATGGATTTTTATATTTATCTGAGCCAACAATCGCTAATGGGTGAAATAAAAAAAAAAAATTGATTTTGGCAATAGTTAGAGAATAGAAAGTGTTTATAGTCAAAAAAATTTCTAAATTAGGTACATAAGATGTTTTCACCTCACCAATGTTGTCACGAGGATAGAAACTAATAATGGGACTTATTTTACGAGCAATATTTGGAAATGGTTAATTTCAGTGCGATTGATACTGTAAATATGTATTTATTTTAATGTACCAAGCTTATAACATTTCCTATTTACTCAAACATTATTTGTAGCTTGCTATTTTTTTTTAGCTTGCATTATTTTTTATAGTTTATCCATAACATAGCCATTGTTTACAGAAGTAGCCATTATGTTTATAGATATGCACTTTAATGTTGGGAAATTTATGAATGAGTTTCACTAAACCACCCTACACCCACAGAAACCCGAGCAGGGCCGGGTACCCGGCTAGTATTAAATAAAAGACACTTCAGATCTATAAAAAAAAAATGTGCAAATTAGGGGCATTCCCTTTTTGTTAAAACTATCATCTGAAAAAGTAGTAAAAATGAAAATTTCGATAAATGTTAATTTTTTAAAGTACGATTTCACCATTAAAAAATTTGACACTAATTATTAACTTAACCCAGGTAATTAGTAATAGATAGTTTTACGCTCTGTATTGCTTCTTTCTCTTACTTTTTCAATCAAAGCGCTAGCAGAATAGTTTGAAATCTGAAGAAAATTAAACAGATTTCAATATTTGTTAATATCTCATTACTTATTATGAAAGCTCCAAATAAATTCAAATGTCATCTTTCCTGACAGATATTGTTCCAGAGAATGTGAAAATGTTTATTTTTTAAATGTATGTTTATAACTTACGGAGTAATTGAGTTACAAACTGGCTGTCATGAACTCTGAAATTTAGGCTTAGCGTAAGCCTTAATTTCTGATGTCAATAGCAAAGCAACTAACAGTTCTTAAACTTTCATACTTTGCATTTCCTCATACATATGCCAGATTTACCCTAATAAAATTTCTTATTGAAATCTGTGACATGTGAGCCACAGCCGATTAGCTCATTTCACATTGAATGACCCTATAGCCTAAATCAATGGCTCCCATATTTTTTAGGAAATGGAACCCTTAGTGCTTCATTTTTCTTCACGGGAAACCATTGTTGTTCTTCACAGGAAACCATTCAATGTGTTTCCTCTATTTTAACCTTTTATGCCCCGATGGGATTTAGAAGTCCCGCTTATATTAATTTAGTATTATGAATCCTATATGGCTGGAATCTTGCTAAAGCTTTTAAGTACCACTCCTTGTACTTCGCTGAGAGCCCGGCAGATGGTACCTACAATAGGAGACAGTTTTGTTTTAGGGGCCCTAAGGCGTAGGGGGCCTTATGACCTACTGATTTTCAAAATTGGCTAAATTGATTTGGGACATAGAGGGTTAACGCAAAACAGAAAAAAGTACTTGTACCGTGGAAATTTGCACATTTTGGCAGATAAGTTGTTTTTAAGGTGGGATAATGAACCTGTTTTAATTTTTTCTTGAAATTACCTTTCATGCTGTCTGTTTGTGTCTACATGTGTTTGACGTGTCGTTTTTGTGGGCCTTCTAATTCAAAAAGGAATGAATAGAATCGAATGGAATTTGGTACTTATGTGCACCTCCATGTGAACTGGTGATCGCAAGTTTTTGACTCCCAATTTCTGCAGAGAATGGCCCAATAGAACTATTCCCGCATTTGGGTTGACTTCTATGTTTAAAAAAAAATGGTACAAGGGTTTGCATAAAAAATGGCACATATATGTATCCCGATGTGAAAGGTGCTGGCAAAGTTTGGTCAATGATTTTTTAAAAAGAGTTATCATTACGGAACTATTTTCTCGTCTAGCACATATCTTGAATAATAACGTATATACAGAAATTCAGAGCTTTTAAGAAATATATTGTCCGGATTTAAAAAATATTCTGTAGTCAACATAAAGTATGGAAGCAGATTTTATTTCAACGTCAACTACAGTTAAAAAGAAGAGTTTTTCCTCAGATTTTGCTTAATAATTAACTAATTTATTTTTTCGAATTTACACTAGATCACCAGAAATATTTGAACACTTTTAAAAATTCAAATTATGTTCAATTTAACTGTAAATAAAAAAATCAATTGTTTTTTTCTCATTAAAGAATTGTTGCAGCTTACATTTCTCACTAAAAAATAAATTACTCATTCACGTGCGAGCCCAACAACACATTGAATACACGAAAAAGGTTTTTGATCATTTGTAATCGAAAAAAGGTGAAATTAAATCATGATTTTCAGAAATTAGTTCACAATAAACATTTCAGAATACATTAGTTATCACAAAATAATTAAGTGCACCTGTTTTGCGGATTTCCCAGAAATAAAAAAAATAGATAAAGCCTTAGTTACTCAAAAGTTCCCAAATGTAAAAAGATAAATTCACATATTTCATGTAAATCTAAAAGCTTTAGGCAGGAATTCAAGTGAAACACCATTGCAATCGCTTCGATGCGATCGCAAAATAAATACTAATGCAACTTAACTTGGAACTGACGTCACTACGGGTGGAGCCAATAAGAGCTCACAAGCAGTCAGCGATCTCCTCTTATTCGCCAAGTAGGCTGTGATGTTTTATCTAGATCGTTTTTCATAGGCTAACGTCACGCTGACGTCACGATGTTTTTATCAAGAAACGTTCTAATGTAATTCATTTCCAGTAGCGATTGAAATTTGCGATCGCCTGTTTCACTTGAATCCCTGCCTTAGTTACTCAAAAGTTCCCAAATGTAAAAAGATAAATACATATATTTTATGTAACTTTAAGTGCTTTAGTAGGATGTGGCAGTTTCAAGCGAAAAAATATTTCTAAAATGCCCTACAAGTGTTATAACTTATTTCAGGGTCTTAACCAGACTTCAGTTTCGGGGAGGGTTTTACCAAACCTATTTCTCATGAAATTTAGAAAGTCAGTAAATTTTAAAATTTATGTTCTAGATTCTGTTGATTTTTGTTACAATAGATGCTAAAAGGGCATCAACATGAAAAATGAAAAAAAAAAAAGACTCATCTTTACAATGAAGAGAAAGCAAAACTGGATAGATGAGTTCACTCATATACGCGCACTCGAAGGAGTACTTTTGAAATTTCTACCTAACGGGGGGGGGGGGGGCATTTATAAGATGTGTTAACTATAGAGTTTGGTACAAACAAATTGGAAGAGTTTTGGTGCCTTTTAGTGGTATCAAAAATTCGAAGGAAAAGGTGTATTGTTATAAAACTATGTTTGCAATAACTACAATAAAAATAAATACTGCAGAATAGGGATGCACCGATTAATCGGCAATACCGAATAATCGGCCATAATCGGCTACTTTGCCGATTACTAATAATCGGCAAAATCGGCCCGATAAATCGGCCGAAAAAATATTTTTCAAGTACGATTCTTTAAAGTATACGTTCACTAAGAAACTATGAGGAATAATTTTATTAATAGGAGTAATAATACTCACAGTTGATATAAAGTTTTTTCTTAAATGAATTCTCCTATTTTGAATTAATATACACTGCTCGACATTGAAAATGCAACACCAAGAAGGAGTGGTCAGAAATTGATGAAATTTGGTAAGAAGACAGAGACAGCATGGAACAATAAGTGATATTTATTTCAAAATAAGCAAAATTTAGAGCGAGGACGGCGTCGGCTCAGTAAGAAGTAGGACCACCGCGGACAGCGATGCACGAAGAAACACGTCTAGGCATGGAGTCAAAAAGCCTGCGGATGGTGTCCTGAGGGATGGCACTCCATTCCCTTTCAACCATTTGCCACAGTTGGTCCTCTGAACGAGGCAGTGGCAGGTTCTGCAAACGGCGTCCAATCACGTCCCACACATGTTCGATTGGTGACAAGTCAGGAGAGTATGGTGGCCAGGAAAGCATCTGTACACCTTGTAGAGCATGTTGGCTGATTCGAGCACTGTGAGGCCGGGCGTTATCCTGTTGAAAAATTGCATTTGGCAGACCCTGAAGGTAGGGGATTGCCACCGGCCGCAGTACATTATCTACATATCGTTGGGCCGTCACAGTGCCCTGAATACGAACAAGAGGTGATACGGAATTGTATGCAATAGCGCCCCAAACCATTATGCCACGTTGTCGCGCTGTGGGGCGTTCCACAGTTACTGGCGGATCGATCTTTGTCCACGTCGACGCCACACACGTATGCGATGACTATCGCTGGACAAACAGAAGCGGGATTCATCTGAGAACACTACGGTTTGCCATTCTGCCATCCACGTCGCCTTGGTCCGGCACCATTCCAAACGTTGGAGTCTGTGCTGTGAGGTCAATGGCAGTCTTCTTAGCGGGCGCCGTGATTGCAGGCCACGTGCAACCAGTCGACGGGAAATGGTTCTGGTCGACACAGGAACATCCAGGGTACCTTGCATGTGCTGCAGAATCGACATACAAGTGACTTGCGGGTCCGCCACAGCTTGTCGGTGAATCCGTCGATCCAAGCGGTCTGACGTCACTCTGGCTGCACCTGCGCCCCTCAATGTGGCTACATTTCCTCTTTCCAACCATCTCCGACACAGCCGATGCACAGTGCTTGCGTCCATGTGGGTATCAACTGCAATTTGACGTATGGACCAACCTCCCCTTCTCAGTCCGATCACCATACCCCTTGTAAAGTCGTCTATATGCAGGAAGTGTCTTCGTTGAGGACGGCGTGGCATTTCCTCCTATCACACGTATCCTTCGAGACAAAAACCAAATTTCTCCGATAATTAGTCTGGCAGAAAAACCAACTTGAACATAGCCCACTTTTCAACTTCATTCTCTTATATCTTACTTCACGTGCGTCGGAGAGCTGCGCATTTCATATCATTTGCATAACTCAGTGACGTGCGTCTACGGTAAAATTTGCATGAGTTTCTGACCACTCCTTCTTGGTGTTGCATTTTCAATGTCGAGCAGTGTACATAGACAATGTTGCAGCATTTTTTATTTGGCGGTAGTTTTCTACTTAGCACACTGCTTTTATATAACCTCTAATTTTCAAAGAATAAAAGTATTAAATTAAATGGCTATTAATTATTAAAAAATATGAATTAAAAATACTCCTAAAATGGAGTCCTCACCACAGACTCCACTTCTTTTTTTTTTTTGAATTTTTGTGTCCAATTAACATAACTAACAATGCGTTAATTATATTATTGACAATGATATTAAAATTGGCTCTAAGAAATTTGATAAAATATTGAAATTATTTTGCAAAAACTAGGAAAATTAAAAAAGAATCTTCTCTCAGAAATAAATTACTTATTATTTCTAAACTTGGAATTGTATAGCAGAGAAAAAATAGTGATGGTAAAATTGGTAGTAGAAAAACAATCATCCTTATCATTAATCGGTGCAGCCGATTAATCGGTAATCGGTAATCGGCCAATTTGCTTATCGGTGCATCCCTACTGCAGAACAAACACTTAATTTGTACTATTATTCAATAATGATATTTTCATTTTTCAAATGCAGTTTCAAAGTAAATAAGAAAATTAAAATAAAATAGCAATATTTTTTTTCAGAGAGAAACTATAAAAAGCATTTTTGCAATATTGTTTTGAAATCTTTCGGAGGGAGCTTGAACCCTAAAAACCCACCCCTTAAATACGGCCTTGACTTATCTTATAACCAAAATGAATTTATATATTACTCTTAGAACACACTTATTTATTACAGATTCTGTAATTATTTGAGTCCTTAGAATAAATTTTGAGAAAGGTTCAATATGATAATGTCAAAAGTACGGAGAAAGAACTTTCTTTAGTGACTGAGAATGAAGCTGAAGCAATAATAATGGTACTTTAGTTTTGAAAAACGGCCGTCGTTCCGAAAGCGATAAAGATTTTTTTCCTACACACTTTTCGTTTTAAACTTTAAGAGCGACATTTTCAGCTTGGCTAAAATATGCTAGTAACGAATGGGGTCATAAAAATATATTTGCATGAGATATGTTATTTGACTGTGCAAAAAAACGAACATACAATTAAAATATGACGGAGAAACGTTCTGAATTATTAAAATTTACAAACTCAGAAGCAATACTTTATTTTTGGTCTTCGATTTTACTTTTGAGTAGTTTTTCGTATTAACACAAAATTTTCGTAATTAAAACTAATTGATAGTCCTTCATAAGTTTTTCAGCTTTAAGCACCTAGGATACTGGGGAATCAGACAATGAGCATACATTAAAAAAAACTAATAATACACGAAATAATGTATGCATACAGATAAAAATTAGCACACATGCTTGGAGTGACATGGGGTTTTATTGTATTTACGAAAACAAAATATTTAAGATATCGGCTTTGGAATTTATCTTTCAGCACCCGGTTTGAAGTTGGACAATCGCAGCAAACTATAAAGGAGAGAGATCTGAGAACATGACGAGAAAGCATGAAAATAGCTACTAGGATGGGCCAAAAAGAGTTTTTTTGTATAAAGTTTCCGAAAGTGGCTGAACGCCTTATGTTGTCGTTAGTATGTGTACAAAAAATATTTTTTGATCTAATTTAGTATCTTCACTTCTCTCTCGGGCAGTGCTAAATTGGTTCTATTTCCTCGTTTAAAAAATGAGAGCTATAAATACTTAGTTTCAATAGTGGAAAAAAGTTTCCGCAAAGTATACTTAGAACGTGTACAAAATTTTGTTGATTTTCATTTACTTTTGGGGCCGTTCGTTATATAAAAAAAATGTTAGTTTTATTTTTTCAATACATTTTGTACCTTTTCTTTATTAATAAGAAATAATAAATCTTAGTTCCAATTGTACCAAAGAGTTGCCACTAGAGTGTGCAATTATATTTTATAGTATCGCTAGAGTGTGCAAATTTTTATTGATGTGGGCCAATCACTTCCGTTATCTCTGATACCGTTCATTACACGAAACCCGTTAATTACATCGTATCTTCAATACTGTTCTTAAAATAAGAAACTCGCTTATTTTGTTCCAGCAACGCCAAAAATGTACACACGCTTTAAATATATAATGTGACAACTTTTCGACACTGTTGGAATTAAGATTTATAATTTCTTAGGATGGAAAAAAAAAGAAATTTAAATCATATGGCGTTTTCTTTGTTAATCCTTCAAACGCCACTCTATGATCCAGCTATTAAGAAAGAAGTTACTTCATAAAAATAAGATCATAGCAATAAAGTTAACGAATCTTTAATAATGAACAGCCTCAGAGATAACTGAAGTCATTAACCTACATCAAAGGATACTATGTGGCAACCTTTTTCGGCTTGCTGGAGCTGAGGATTCCTTTTTTTCAATCTTTGAAAAAACGATAAAAAATTCAGAACTTTGTATAGTGAACGGCTGGCAGCTAAAGATTCAGGTAAACAAAATTTTACACGCATGCTATACTCGGTTACCTTAAAATAGGCGTATCAAGTTTAGAAATTTTGTGTCTTCTCCATGGAAATCGTACGAAAGAAAATAATCCAAGCTAGAAGACCATATACCTTAAAGCTTTATACAAGTGAGATTTTTTGGTGGTTTCTATATGAATTTGACCTGCCGATTCCGAACCAGTTGTGTGCCAGACGCTAAATCTTGAGCATTTTTGTCAAAATGTCGGAAACCAATATGGCTGCTGTAAAAGGTATGATTCAAATTAAGGGAACCGTGCGAGCAATGAAACAAATTTTACACTTAAAAATGATTGTAATCTTTAGTCAAAATACAATTCTATTGAAAATAAATGTTTATGCAAAGTGTACGAATAAAAAATTTATCAAAATGGTAAAATTCAAGATGTCAGGCTAAAAAGTTGTAAGGTTTAATTTTCAGGTATTATTTTTTTTTAAACCGTAATAGACATGAAAATAGAATGCTTCAACAAAGATAAATGTTTAAAATGATATTTAGGGAGAATAAAAAATGTGTTTTAGCCTAACAATAACACTGTAAAAATATTTAGAAACAATCCAAATTTAAATTTCGGGATATTGCCGGTTTAAACCAATTTCATGCAAGAACCAAGTTTCTTTTGGGAAAATCTTTTGCGAAAAAGTTTCCTACATTTATACAAGTTGCATGAATGTGAACTTGTCACTGGTGTGAAAGGTATTTTTAACTACAATGTGAAAGGTATTTTTAGCTACCAGGTGAAAGGTATATCCAAAGTGTTTGTTTTGTGTTTATTCTTCAGTTTGGCTACGAATTGTCCAGATTGACTTCACCCAAGTAAGGGTATGTGCAATCTCTCGATATTGTAGTTTTGGATGAATTGCAAAGCAAAAAAGCAGCTCAACTATTAGCTTGCAATTTTTGCCTTAGCACTGGCCATATTTGTTATATACTGCTCCAAGAGCCTTCCTCGTAAGCCAGAAAGGTACCGAACTGTTACCATCAAACCTATCAAAGAGTTTTTGGGAAGTTTACGATTTCTTGCTGTAAAGTGACTGGATTTATTTGGAAGGTTTCTAAATTCTTTCGGAATATAGCTATAGACTTTAGCTAAGTAGTGAATCATAATTATATCAGCTTCGTCATGAAAACAAAAGCTTGTTGAATTCCAACACCAATCTAATCGGAAAAGAATCAGTACCAGTAACAATTACACATTGCCCTGGGGATCGAACGTATGAAACCTTGATAGACGTATGAAACCTTGAAAACCCTCCCGGCTCCAAAGGGTTCGAGTGAAAATTTCAACCCCGTCCTCTAAAGAAAAAAGACTTATGGTACAACATGTGTGCCGCCCGGTTCCTAAAGGTTAATGGCAGCGTCTATTTGAAGTTTTTTGAGGGAGAAACAATATAATTTCGTCCTCAGTTATAATTCTAACATTACCTATAAATAAAACAATATAAAGTGTAGCTATTTTTATTCTTTCTATAAAAATTTGCAGTATTAATTTCATTTATATCAGATTTTAAAATTAGACCTTCATAATACTTTATGGTTTTCTTTGATGCAAGTTTCACAAATTCATAGTTACCAATTTTCGCTGTTTTTGTAGCTGAACCATGAATTCCTTCTAGGTCTACATCATTGTCTTTCATTTGATCTTCGAAATTGCTTCATCAGAGCTGCTTTTCATTTTGAAATCATCCTTATTATGATGGGGCTTACTTACCCTAGTAGGAAAAAACTACGGGGTAAGTGGGACCCATCTCCTTAAATACTTATTAATAATACTTTGTGTAAAAATTCCAATCGCAATGTGTACTTCATGTTAAACTCTACAAGAAAACTTAACGAACATAGAAAAAAAAAAAAACTAAACTTAAAACTCTCCTTTGAGAAATGTTGTTTGAACTCGCAAAAACACATTTTTTTTTTGGAAATGTTTTCGACATAAGTTATACGATGTAAAAAAAAAAAAAAAAAAAAATCATGAAACCCATATATATGCAAAACCAATCACTGTGATAAAATATAACATGATCAGTACAAAAAAGTAAACACCATATGCGTATTTCAGTTTTAATGGAGGTGGCCCACTTACCCGAACCAACCCTATTTGCGTCTTATTTGGTAGTACTTTCAGTATGATGTCTCATTTAGAAAGTGGTGATTTTTCATTAAGTTGAAAAACACAATACACATTTTTCTCTTGTGTGGCTCGACGTTGTGACGTAGTACTAAATTCATTGTATCTCTCAAACAGATGGTCTACCGCTAGAATGGTTCGTATGTCGTGCTTAATAAGGTTTTCTACACCATCAATACTCCACCAATTACTCACGCAGCTGCCGTTGCGGGTCAGGATACTGCCCACAATGTTGCACAATCACCAAGAATTATATTTTCTGGACGACACTTACCGCCTACCCTGAAAACTGCATCCAGTTTCGACTCTAGAGAAGATTTATTTTGACCTCATATTTCAATCATCATCAAATAAAGCAGAAAGATGAGGAGCCAGTTCATAACTAAATAACTTCTGTAATTAGACTTTCCCTTAATGACTCCATTAAACCCTATACCATACTTGTGTCCACTGTATGATTTGAATCGCAGATTTTAGTCTTCTTTTTGCAGTGAACGTAACCTTTGTTTTAACCTTCTTAATATTTAGTGGCATCCTTGAGGCCACGTTTTGTCATATGCATGGCAGTGTGTCTTGCCAATTTTACCCGAGTCCTCTGAATTTAAAGTTCTATCAATACTTCACGCTACAATTGTTCAACTAGATCACATCAAGAAATGAAAAAACAAAACAAAACACATTTTTGTAGAGATGGTAGGTACAGTGATTTGTACTGTCATTTGAAATAGTAAAATAAAAAAAGGCTTTCTGTTAAAATAAAGCATCAAAATAGAACACTTTGCAATTTTTTTTAGTTAAGTGGTAACAAATTTTTTGTTTTGCTGTCTCACAGGCATTTTAAAAATTATTGCAAAATATTTAATGAATCCACCAGATAAATCTCAAGATTGTTTTCTCATTTTTAGTTTAGTAACAATATTTTATTCGGTTGATTCGCAGACGCTTCTTAAGTTATCACAAAAACATCTATCGAATAAGCATTTATCCCTAAGCATTTTTTTCGCTTTTTCACTCGAAAAAAAAAATTTTGTAGTGCTGTTTCTCATACGATTCTATTATTACCGGGAAATATTTTTTTAATTTGTCTGATATGTTTTAAGCCAATTTCTCTCCTCACAGTTTCACTGTAAAAACAGCCTGAAACACTAATGGAAAATAATGGGCAGTTATAGGCTTAACTTTTGCCAGTAACATGCCTGGAAGAAGTCAGGAAAGTTTCCTGCTGAAGTCGGGTACCTCAAGGTCAGTCGTTCTGAAGAAGTAACCTTGCTAAAGAATTTATAACGCTTCCAAACAAAAGTCAGTCACTTTACGGCAATACATCGGAAACTTGCGAAAAACTCTTAGATAGGTTGATGGTAGCAGTTCGGCACCTTTCTGGCTTACAAGGAAGGCTCCTGGAGCAGTTTAACAAATATGGCTACTGCTAAGGCGAAATTTGCAAACAGATAGCTGAGCTGCTAATTTGTTTGCAATTCATACAAAACTACAATATCGAGATATTGCACATTCCGTTACTTGGGTGAAGTCAATCTAAACAATCCGTAATTGAGCTGAAGGCAAAACACTAAACAAACACGTTGGATATACTTTCCGACTGGTAGCTAAAAATACGTTTCACACCAGTGAGAAGTTCGCATTCATGCAACTTGAATCAATATAGGGAACTTTTTCGCAAAAGAAACTTGTTTCTTGCAGGAAATTGGTTTAAACCGGCAAAATCCCGAAACTTAAGTTTAGAATGTTATTAAATATTTTTACAGTGTTACTGTTAGGCTAAATCAGATTTTTTTATGCTCACTGCATATCATTTTAAACATTTATCCTTGGTTATATTCTATTTTCATGTCCATTACGGTTTCAAAAATGATTAATACCTGAAAATCAAACCCTACAACTTTTTACTGCTTTTTTGAATTTTACCATTTTGATAATTTTTTTATATTTATACTTTTCATAAATGTTTATTTTGAATATAATTATATTTTGAATAAAGAGTACAATCATGTTGAAGTATAAAATATATTTCATTGCACGCACGGTTACCTTAATTTGCTTCATACCTTTTACAGGAGCCATATTGGATTTCGCCATTTTGACAAAAATGCATAAGGTTCAGCGTCTGGAACTCAACGGATTCGGAATCAGCAGGGCGAATTCATTTAGAAACCACCAAAAAATCGTATATATATATATATATATATATATATATATATATATATATATATATATATATATATATGGGTATATATATATATATATATGGGTGAAATGTGAAAATAAGATATTCTACATTCAATCAGCGCATAATTGCAGCTAGAGCATTAAATGCATTCTAAATATTTAGGTGTTTTTATATGAGGTCCGCCCTCGGGCGTGCACGAAGTCAGTGTAAATAACAACAATTAAAAAATATTTGAAAAACGTCTAGAAAAAGTTTTGAAAAAACGTTAAAGATTCAAAATGCAATACGACAATTTTTCATAAACAACTAGAATTTCAAAAAATATCTGGGTAAGTTACTGCTTCGTCTACGGAGAGCGGGAGCAGTTGGTGAAAATAATAATTTTATATATATATATATATATATATAAAATTTTAAAGTTTGATGACATTTCAGTGGACACTTAGCCTGGACTAAAACAGCCCCATTGTTTTTTTCATGCACTACTGTTGAGGTATTCATTTATCTTATGTTTATCGAATTAGGCTTACGCTTTTACTTATATCTTCATGTCTCAGTTATTTCCCAACGTTTTCTAACAAATCTAGTCATACATAGAAACAGCAAAAATTTCTTCAAAAGAAAATGTTGTGCTTTATTAACATTGATTTTTTAATAGAATAATAGTTTACGCACAAAGTAATTTTTACCGTTTGTATTTGATCATTGTTGCAATAGTTAAAGGGAAAAAATACATAGCGCCGTAATTATGACAACCACCAGGGGAAAAGTGCGAAGAGTGGAAAATTAATTTTACTTTGAGCCGCCAGGGGGCTCTCGTTACACAATGTATTACAATGACAAAAGACACCTTTTGGCACTATTTGTAAATTTGATATCTAAAAATCATCATGCATACTTTGTTAATCAGTTCGTTTGAGAGTAAAATTTGTACCGAACGCAAGGCTACGAATATTTAAGCTCAAAGTATTTTCTTTTTTTTTTTCAGTCATGAAGTATATGATAAAAGTTCGACTCGTCATTCTTTAAAAAATCACGATCAATTAAAAATTAATAAAGCTATAAAGCAAAAAAATAATGACCCTTAATACACGGTTTTATTTTTTTTCTTTATAATAAATTTCCCCAACGTACAAAAGCTACAATATTCTGCTATTAAGAAAAAAAACCACTCCTTTATTTCTGTTCTTTTGAATTGGCGCATTTTTGCTTACCCGCAATTCATAACATATGAAAGGAAATCATTTTAAGATATGGAACAAAAAAACTCTATGCATATGAAAAAAAAAAGACATTCCCACGTAATTGTATGCAGCCCGAAATTTTGAGTTTCCAACAGCCTCACGCGAACTGGATATTTTTCACCAACTCCACCGCCGAAAAACGTTTAAGAAAATGAATATGAGAGTCATGCAACTCAACGATTATGCAAGTTTTGAGGCATAATAGCAGCCGCATTCAGGTGATCTTTTCCTTATTAGCGTAGATATTTTTCCTTTTCAATATCACGCAAATTAGTAATTAGATAATGATACTCGCTTTAGCGTCCTTAGCTCTAATGAAAGCTGGGTTAATATTTCACTTTCTAAAAGGTAATTACGTAAGATTTTTGAAGCTCTTACTAATAACAGGCAGTAGCAGTTATAAATCTCGTAATTTGTGTCTATTTATACATATTGTGTGTATGTTTCTTTCTTTTATCAGCATTAACATTAGGCTAATGACCAAATAATTGACTTTGGATTAAAAGTATTTACTTGAACATATTCAAATTCTTAACGAGTTTTTAAAATCGCAACTGCCGTGTTGATGGATTTGATTTCTTGCAGAATAAATATTAGTAACTCTTCAAAGATATTTATATAATGACTCATTTTTAATTTTATTTGCGATCGGTGTTCGTAAAACTTCATGAATGACACTATGTCCTAAAGCTACTATTTTTCTTCTATTTGAGTACTATTGTAGTCTACGAGTTTTCGAAAGCTGTACTGTTTGAAGAGAAGCGAGTTACTTGTAAGCTGAGGTGCTATACTGCTATACTGCCTTGAGAAGGTCTCAATATTTGCATAGATGAGTTTCTGAGATATCTGAAGAAACTCGTTTGGGGGGATTCCGTACTAAAATTATGAATATCCTGGAATTTAACGCTTTTTTCGTTCTTTTTTATAACGGAACAGCGGAAACAAATAGGCAAGCCTGTGTGTACAATATATAATAAAGGAAAAAAAAGCAAATTGAAATATTTTCTGTCCTTACCTCCCCACGGAAGCATAACTCTACCCTTCCAGTAGTTTAGAAACATGATTTGAGTTAATCCTGAATATTTTTTTGTTTTTAGTTTTTGTGGATTTCCCCTCTGATGGATTTTTAAGGAATTATAATAACTGTTGTAGCACTTATCTTTCCTTAGTATTATGTTAAGATTGTACTAAATGTGGGCATTGAGGTTTTCGATTCCATCGGCGTATCATCTAGAAGTTTCAACTGCAGGCACACGATGTTAGTCAGAAACAATTTGAAGTCTAGAGAAGAGATCTGTTTAAAAGTCTTACTCTCAATACCTTTATTATGAAGAATTTATTGAAAATATGTCATGCATCATGTACTGTGTTACATCTCTTTCAAACTTTAAAACTTATAATTTTTCAGCTGTTTAAATCGGGGAAGTTTTGTAAAATCAGGTATCCATGCGCACTAGCAATAAATTTGCAAACCTTTTAAATGTATAATCAAAGCGTAGGGCGTCATTTAGGGATCAATCCCCCCCCCCATTGACTTTGAGAAATAAATGTATTTTGCTGGAGCGTGGTTTTTGCTGTTTTCCGGTGAAATGCATTGCGTTTGTACCCTCCCCCCCCCCGCCCCCTGGAAAAAAAGTTGAAATGACGGGCTTGTCTAAGCGAGCAGCAAAACATTTCAATTAGGATTTATGCAGCTCGAAAACAAATTATTTAAATAAAAATTTAATAGCAAAAAACTAACTTTTTAATCACGAATTAAAGTTACGAAATGATTAACAAGAAAAATAAGTGCTTATTTTTAAGAAAAAAAGCCCCTTTTAATAGGTGATTGTTTTTAGAGCGGTTTAAGAATTTTAACTTTCTTGCGAAGCACAAGTTTCGAAACTACTTTCCGTAAACATCCAAGCCGATAATTCTGAGAAACAATCTTCACCGAGTCTTTTATTACAGTTTCTGCTTTTTCTAAGCTTCCGAAATACTTCGTAAAATGTTATTTATGTTTGCGGTAGACATTATTGTGGCAACATTTCCTTTCCAAATCTTTTACTATGAACACAAAAATATCTCTCAAACGCAGACATTCGGGAATATTATTGCACAGAAGTACTTACTTCCGTAGTTCCAAGCCTATTATTAATATCTTTTCCCCATTCCGCTGTTTTCTTAAGCTCTTAAGACTTTTCCAAATCCTCATGCATCTGTCTAAATCTTCTTTCCCTTTAAAAATATTCAAAATTCTTCGCAGAATGTGTTATTGTCTTACTTCACTGCACTGTGTTTTGTCTAGGATTTCGGTAGAAGTTTGCTTTCGGGTTTCAATGTTTCTGTCAAGGATTTGATTTTAGGTATTTTTTTCTATAAAAAACACCTTTGTTTATATAAAATGATCCTATCAATACATTTATTTTTTACACATTTTAATGAATTTTGAAGATTCGTGTATAAAGATAATCCTGTTGAATTTGCATATTTGCCTAACAATTATTTAACAAATATTTCTGCTACAGATTAATTTCTATTGACCCGTAACGTTGTATTACATGTTGTACCCGTAATGTTGTATTACCTTTCATTTTTCCAAAAATAAAAGGTATTTTAATTTTTTGTAATATAAATTTAAGTACACGCAACTCTTACGTAATTTTATTATTCGGTAATTGAAGGGCAAGTGGATAAAGCTGATATGCGACATTTCTTAAATTTCTAGAAAACATTAAAAAAAAAGATTTATTTATTTTAAATGGATTTTTCTCAACGGATAAAACGGGGTGATATTCTTAGAAACTATTTTTGTGAATAAAGGGGACATGATACTTATGGACTTATCACCTTCATACATGATAAAAAGTAAGTTTAAAATATTGTCACACATCACCTTTATCCACTTGCCCCCTTCAATTGTATGAGTAGATTTATTACTTTATTAGTATCTTTTCTAATATAGAGCTCAGATGTAACATTTTTTCTGTCTTTCGTTAATATAAGCTTATTAATGAAACAACGGCAGATGAGCATTGTCTCCGTCTTCTTTCTTCCTCTATCATTGGATCTCAGTAACATCAGAAACATGCTTTTATGCTCACTGATTGGCTGTCATTCATAATTAATTTCACCCAGAGAAAGTGGAAATTAAGTACAGATTTTTATTTCGTATAGAAGTCATTCCATTCAAATAGTTGTAAAAATTATATATTTTTTAAACAAAATGCTAACGGAAGTTTTTCAGATTTCTTGAAATACGCTGCAAAAAAAAAAAAAATAAGCTGTTGCTTTTACAGTATAATGGTGGTTCCAAGGTTCCAATTTAAAACTGCAAAATGCACAGTAATAAACTGCAGATTTGATATTTTTGCAGTTTATTACTGTGCAATTTGCAGTTTGAAACTGAAATCCTGCTGCAAGTATTATACTTGTAAAAAAATAATTAAAAAGAAGTTTATTTTTTTGCAGTGTATTTTTTTACTTGTGCATGCAGGAATCAAAATGCAAAGCTTACATTTGATAAGGACAATTAATTTTCGATTGCAGATTCACAATAACCACATAAACTATTTTAATCTAAAACTACTTTATTTTTTATTATAATGTTTTATAATGAGTTTGTCGTTGAAGTTTTTTTTTGTTTTTTTTTGAAACTAAACGAAATTTCAGTTTATTTGTATAATTCACTGCGACGCACAGTGTTTCGATTAGTGTAAGCTAGGTGGACAAAATTCAAGTTCGGAATTCTAAAATTCGGCATTGGGATAATGTCAACAATACACCAAAACATGATACTTCATTATTTGTTTATGTCTAACTCACTTCCGCCAGGTGAATATTAAGGGCTGAAGCTACGTATCTCTTTGTTTTAGAATAAAGCAATTGAGTTATAGACATCATTTTAAGTACATAAAATTTAAGCTTTCCGAATTTTATATGATTTAATTGTTCAAGATGAGTGTTGTTCATACTGGTAAGTGCGAGTTTTGAAAAATTAAATTATTCTATCTGATAATTAAGTAATATTAAGAAATACATTTTAAGATGAACAAAATATTTTTGCTTGTTTCGAAACTTTCACGTGACGAAACACTTGCCCCCGTTTGTCCCCGGGCTAAATTTTCTGTATACAATAGCTGCACCTTTCCCATTATTAATAAGCCGTATTATAGGCAGCACACTCGAGTACAACATATTTTTTTCTAGAGTACTTTCTTTCGAGGAGGGATTTCTTTGAAGAATGGTTGAAGCCTCCAAAGGGAGAAAAAAACTATATCCTCTTCGAAATCTTTTCTTCTAAATTTAATTTTGAAAACCTTACTTAGGACTCTGAAAGAAAAATCAGGAAAAAATTAGCTAACTATTCCTCCAAAATTTCTGATAAATGGGTCTCTGCGGGAAAATCAAAGCAACGTTTTTTGGCAACTAATGCAAACTGGCTTGACAAAGACATAAAATTCGAAGTTTTATGTGCTGTGCCGCAACCTTCCATATCATTTCAAGGATCCACTAATGTAGGAAGAACACGGAAAAAATTTGAGCTCTTCTCCAGAAATATGTAAAAATGACGAAAAATAATTTTGTCCAGCTAGCTAACATTAATCGAAACACTGCGCGACGCAAACGTTCAGACAAAATGCAAATATATGAATAAAAAGAAAACTACTCGACGAAATGCTTTCAAATTTCTACTGAATGTAAACAATATGGTCTCAAATACGTTTCTAGAGTTTTTTAAAATATAACTGAATCAAAAATCGGAAATTACAAAAGACATTTTTTTTTCACTGTTGCAAAAGTTTAGGCAAATGACAGATTTTATGCAAATATTCCTTGAAATATGATTGGTGGAGGGAAGGCTGGACTTTTTTCTTCGACTATAAAGTGCAGAGATTGATCAAGGAATAATCAAAATCTCAAAACTTCTGTAGTTCTCGTTTAAAGAAGATGGGAATGTTTGGAAACCGAAATTTGAAAATAAACGCACTTTGTTAATTTTTAGTCTTATAAAACGGTTCTAGTATGGTAGTAAATTGTTTTTTACTTCATGGACAGCAAATTCAGACATGCGTATCGGTTCAAAAAACCGAAAAAACTATTTCTTAAGGATAAAGAAATTGAAAAAACGCTCGAACTGACAATTCGCCCCTTAATCCAACAAAACTTCAACTTGGGTCAAAAACAGGACGCGACAACATAAGTAGATGAACAATTGAATCGGGATGCATAAAAAAGGAAGAATTGTGCTTGAACCTTTTCGGAAATAGTTTCCCAAATAAGCCAGATTTTAATGGGAAAAGCAGCACATGTATCATTTTGACTAAAAAATGAATGTTACTTTCTCTGATGAAAATTATTAATGTTTGGATCGCCTAGATGTATTATAAATCCATTAGCGTGACTTCAGTAAAGGCCCGATGAGCAAATGCTGTGCTGCTTTGACCATCAAAATCTGGCTTATGTGGGACACTGTTTCCGAAAAGGCTTAAGCCCAATTCTTTGTTTTTTTTTTTTTGATGCATCCTGATTCAGTTGTTCATCTACTTATGTTGTCACGTGCTGTTTTTGACCCAAGTTGAGGTTTTGTTGGATTAAGGGGCGAATTGTCAGTTCGAGCGTTTTTTCAATTCCTTCATCCTTAAGAAATAGTTTTGTTTTGGCCTTTTGACCAATACGTATGTCTGAATTGCTCTCCACGAAGTAAAAAACAATGTACTACCATACTAAGACTGATTTAAAAGACAAAAAATTAACAAAGTGCGTTTATTTTCAAATGTCGGTTTCCAAACTTCCTCATCTTCTTTAAACGAGAACTACAGAGGTTTTGGGATTTTGATTATCCATTCAGCAATCTCTGCACTTTATAGTCGAAGAAAAAAGTCCAGCCTTCCCTCCACCAATCACATTTCAAGGGATATTTGCATAAAATCTGACATTTGCCTAAACTTTTGCAACAATGAAAAAAAATGTCTTTTGTAATTTCCGATTTTTTTTTCAGTTTTACTTTTAAAAACGCCAGACACGTATTTGAGACCATGTCTTCTACCTGAGGTAGAAATTTGAAAGCATTTCGCCAAGTAGTTTTCTTTTTAATCATATTTGCATTTTGTCTAAACTCTTGCATCGCAGTGTAGTACATGTAGTATACAGTGATTAACACTACTAAGGAGCCCC
Organism: Uloborus plumipes; assembly: GCA_038373865.1. Taxonomy (NCBI): domain Eukaryota; kingdom Metazoa; phylum Arthropoda; class Arachnida; order Araneae; family Uloboridae; genus Uloborus; species Uloborus plumipes. The sequence goes on along the minus strand of JAXGGA010007696.1, from coordinate 17,422 downwards.
CACTGACTATATTTCTTCAGATGGTCAAAAGTCTAGGACGTTAGTCTATTTTTAGTTAGAATTTAACGTAACGCATTGGTATCCGTTCTGTAATTTCAAATAGTACTATCAAAATAAGGTCACCATCAGCGGGGACCTGATGGTGACCTACGTTCCATTTCAGCGGATTAATTAAATTATTAAAACTCTCAAAAGCCACAAATATTTTGCAAGAAAATTAATTTAAACCACATTTTGTTCAGTGTTCTTAAGTTCTATCCATGAATAGTTTAATTTAACTACCGACACGTAATCGTAAAAGTAAATTCTGCTCTTAATTCTTCTGCCCAGAGTTCAGAAATATCTCTCGATACCAGGCATTATTTCAGCTGTGTCTTTGCTTCGCAAGCGTGGGATTATTCGTAGTATCGTTTCTCCATCCGCAGTTTCTTTAAGCTTTTAAGTCATTCCAAAATCCCAAGATGTTCGTTTAAATTCATTTGAGATGCAAACATGCAAACTTTGAATTTTGCATGACGTTTTCTGAAATATCTTCTCTGTTTTCTCGACCAGCAGTTATGTATATGTGTGTGTTCGTATGTATGTTTGTGCATGTATGTATGAGCATTGTGCATGTTCGTATGTATGTTTGTGCATGTATGTATGTGTGTTTGTGCATATATGTGTGTGTATGTTCGTATGTATGTATGTGTGTTTGTGCATATATGTGTGTGTATGTTCGTATGTATGTCTGTGCATGTATATATGTATGTGTATATTCGTCGGTATCTTCGCGTTCGCGTGTGTGTATGCTCGTATGTGCATAATGTATGCGCAAGTTTGTATGTATGTATGTATGTATGTATGTATGTATGTATGTTCTTGTGTGTGTGGTAAAGTTATATTGTAAACCCAATACCTAAAAGACACCCCTCTTTCGACACACAGAAAAGAAAGTTCGTTAAGTTCTAGACTTACTATTAAAAAGAAAAAAAATGCTATGATGAAATAAGGCACTTCTTCTTCAAACTCAATACATCAGGGTAGAATTTTTTCGAGTACAATACTTTTGTGTAGTTCTTTTATTTTACATGCTCGGTTTGAAACTTTATCTTGAGGACAATAGTTGTTGTTATTTAGTTTGATTATTTATTTTCCTACATTTATGTTATTTAGTTTGATTATTTATTTTCCTACATTTATTTACAGATGAATCGGGCTAGAAAACGTGGCTGATTATAAACTCAAAAAAAAAAAAAAAAGCAAATTCTTAAGTATCTTTTTTAAATGTTTGTATCAAAACTTAATTAACTTTTTGATTTTCTTTGAATCATAAAGGTAAACAATTTGTGGAAACGTATTTGATATCACCTTTCAAAATAACTGCTTATTTTTACAAAAAAAAAAGCGTGGACGAGAATATATTAAGAGCACATTTTTTACTGAAAACATACGACTTTTAGATTGTTGTTTTATGTGATATGAGATACTTTTAAAAATATTTAAATTATTTCGTCATCTTTTCAATCGTGCTTAATAGGAAGAAAAAAAAAGTCTGAGAGTAAAAATTTGTGCAAAATCATAACTTTTATGAAAACCAAAGTGTCAACATTAACAGAAATGTGAGAGGAAAAAAAATAGAAGCATCATTTTAAAAAATTTCAAAACCATGCTGTAATCTTTAGTTTGACAGAAACAAATTAATTTATTTTAAAATTACAAACAGTTCTTGCTTACGAGTTGTACCGTACCATTGTGCGGTCTCCCGCTGGGTGTTCTAATTAAATTTTAGCTATCAAATTTTTTGGCTCTTTTTGCTTCCTTAAGAGGATTTCTACATCCAAGCTCGGTTAATCCTATTCCCGGCTGACGAAGGCCAATAACCACGAAACTGCAATCTTTTGATGGAATAACACAGTTGGTGGTCTTTTGCTAAGTTCTTTTATGTTTTTTAAACTGATACAGCATATTTTGATCTGCTAACTAAAAAACTATAACAAAAAAAAAAAAAAATACACAGCACATAATAGCTATCCATACAGATTTTTCAGAAACCTTTGACATAAACCGCCTCGAAGTTGTTCGTAAGCTTTTGGATGTATCCAGCATTAAAACTAGTTCGTTGCTGCTTTTGTCAAAACTTTTGAAATATTTATAAGTTCTGTAGAAGAAACATTCAAATGCTTTAGATGATACAAGCATGCACAAGAAAAGAGTTTATCTTCTTTTGAATTTGAATCTGCGAGTAACTTAAAACATCCTAGCAAGACATTTTGAACTGCCTGGGAACAATGTACTGCTGTATTTTCCTTGTTTAAATAATTCTGTAACATGCATCGCTTAGAGAGTAAGAATATACGAGTAAGATTTGTGCTACTATTTTATCAGTATTTAAGGTGTTACTTGCTTCAGTTTTTCTTTTTATTATTATTATAAACTTTTCTTTGAGTTTTTAGCATTTTTATGTAGTTTTGAGTTAAAATTAACTCATATGAAGCGTTCTAACTATATTTATTTTACTTTAAATGAATTCAATTTTTTTTCATAAATTTCTCAACAATCACTTATACTTTCTGTTTGTATAAAATTTTTGCTATTAAAATTTTACTTAAGATATGTTTGAAATAAGATTGCATGATTTGATGAAATTTATTTTTGATATATAGTGTATTTTAAACTAACACAAGCAGTTAGGTTTTAGCTGTTTTGGTATGCATATCAAAAACTGAAGTTAAAAAATTATTTTTTTTAGAAAAATTTATGTTTAATGTAACCAGATCTGAGTAGAATAACATAAATGACGTACCTCTAATCTGTGTTTTATGGGAAATATCAGTTCTTTTAGTGTGAAAAAGAGATTAAAACTATTCTGATTAATTTTTTAAATGTTCTTTTGAAAAATATCTTTTCTAGTATTTTTTTTTTTTTTTTTTGAGCTGTGTTTTTCTATAAATAAGTTGCAGTAAAATATAAAATCACTTCATTCATTTCGTCTTACAAATGACGTTATTTGTCTTTTGAAGTGCAGTGCGAAATCTGAGAGAAAAATCTTCGAGTCTATAGCCATGGCTAAAGCACTATCTCTAGGTTGCTATCACGGGTCAGAAAATTATGCTTCTGCGGAGAATGCGTTTGATGAACATTAGTTTTTTACACATATTGAACTTTTGCTTTTTCTCAGTCTGTTAGTCTTTCCTTTTTATTATTATTTTTTTTCTACATCAGACATAATTACATCATGAAACCAAAATTAGAGAAAAAAGACATTAATGAAATTCTTTCTTAAGATAATCATTTTATGAATATGGATTCGTTCATCATTTTTGTCACAGTTATGTTTTTTTTATTTATCATTAACTAGATTAAATTTAATTAGTTTTACTTGATTTACATTTCTACCCCTCTAAACTAGACTTTCAGATTATATATTACAAAAAAGGCGTAATTCTAAATTATTTTAAAAGTTATATTTAATTTCAATAGCGATATAAAACATTTATGAATGAAACAAACAATATTTACCGAGTCCTAAAAGTTTCCTTAGTGAGACTTAAGCCCTTTCTAAAATAAACAATTCAATTTTTATTGATTAAAACGATTTTAGCAAAATGTCTTATTTTAATTAGCAAAATGGTCGATTTAAAAAAATCGCACATTTTGGAAGACTTTTTTACTTCGCCTAACACATTCACATGGGCATAGTTTTTTGTTTTCGCAAAACAGATTCCCATGGCCTCGAAAGTTTTTTTTTTCTTCCCAAAAAAATTCTCATGGCCTTAAAAATGGTCCGGTGAAGCATTAAGTTAGTCTTAATAGTGATTTTTTTTGACTTAGAGCGTTAAGAAGTTAGAATTTTCATTATAATTAACTAATAATAAATGTTTGTTTTGCGTTCAAATAAACTGGTGCAGGTACAAAATGTCACCATAACCAATTTCTCGCGTCGCATTTATTTCTAAATTGGATTACATGCATGAAACATTAATGTTTTGATTAAAACTTTTCCTCCGAAAACACCAACGATACGACTATTACTTTGAGAACTAAAACCTCATCTCTCTGCAGAATGTCTTCCAACGGACTCAGTGTTAACAGCAGCACAACTGTAATTTCTCAGAAAATCCTGCTAAACTCTTCGGGTATCCCTTTGAGCTCCAGCGTTTAATTGATCTCGTGCCCCCTCGGAGCTTTCCCACATAATATGCACTGCCTCGGGCTGTTAGTTTGTTCACATCATCTGCGCTCCAGAGCCCAGAGCGGCGTAGATTAATAATAAGATGCTCCAGCAGATGACGGTCTCGTGTAAGTGGGTATGTGATATTCTCAGCGATGAAATTTTCCAACTTTTTCGCTTCATTAATCTGGAAAACTTTGATGCTGAGCCTTAGTTATTCGTGCAAGAATGGGGGGTTTGAAATCTTATCTCTTTCGGAAATGTGTCCTGGTCACGAAGATGAATATAGGGCGTTAAAAAGTGATTTGTAATTTAGAGAAAAAAAAATAATTTAAATATAGTTGTTTAGGGTGACATACTTTACGATACTTACGATACTTTCACAGGTAGCACAAATAACCTTTAAACGTTTTTAAGCGGTTATTACAACGTTACTAACCATTTTACAACCTTTAAAAAACTAAGTGTGCTACTTGGGATACGACACCTCATATTTTTTTTGGTATGCTTGGATTTAAGTACATATTCTGAGCTTGGACGGTCCGAACAAACTACTTAACTTTTATTCAAGAGTGGGTAAAAACAGGGACGTCATTTCAAAATTTTCCAGGGGGGGGGGGGCAAAGGGTGCATACACAATGTAAAATTTACCAAAAAGTGGCAAAAACCACGCCCACTTATATTCCAATACATTGATTTCCCAAAGTCAGGGGAGGCAATTAACACCTCCTGTCCCCCTAAATGACGGGCCTGGGTAAAAAAGCAATTTAACACGGAATTTGTGGGAGAATTTTTTCCCTATTACAATACTTTGACGCCATAAAACAGAGTAAAAACATGCTAACTCGTTGATCTTTAGAGCAACTTATTTTTTGACTGGAATCAACTATATGTCTCAGAACTTAATTAAAATATTGCTAGATAGGTGACGCTGCAGACTGCGAAAATATTTCAAACATTCACTTTGCCCCACATTCCCCTATCTTGTTTCATTTCTAATTGAATTTGAATGTTACTGTTGTTTACTAAAGATGATCACCAGTTGTAGATGATGTGATAGAATATGCGAATAAAAGACACCAGTTGAAGAATTAAAAACACACGCAATTGGTAGTACATGACTAAGAAGAAAACCAATGACCCGATTTTCTGAAAGTATTGATCATAGTGTTTTTTTTAAATATCTTTTCAATTTAAACCATTATATTGTAATAAAAATTTAAAAAACCTTTAAGCTGAATTGATATACAGTTTGTAAATACCATTTGAGTAGATCATTTTTATTATAGGGAGGAGTTAAAAAGTCTTAAATGAATAATTAGAGAAAAGAGTTTGGACTGAATTAAATGACAATACGCAGAACTTGCTGATTTTTTTCATAAGATATTGAAAAACATATATCAAAAGCCGGAAAAAAAGAGAATTCCTTTGTTAAGTAAAAAGTTTCAGTTATTAAGTTCAATAACTCTTATATCAAAAGTTCCTAAATAGTAGCTCCCTGTTAGTAGCTTCTAAGTTAAATTTAATAATCTTGTTCTGATACGTGGAACAAAATAAATCTATAGCTGTAAACAGAAAGCAAATTATAAATAAAGCGCTACGGCAACCAGAAACTCGCTTAACCCTTACATTCTAAACCCCATTAGTCAGAAACAGTGCTCAGGCTAGTAAACCCCTAATTTTAGCTGAAAACCTCCACAATCGTAGATAAAATGAATTTAGTACGCAAGTAAGGATCCACTAACCGGATACGGTTCACGCCGGTTATGTTTAATGTAGTTATGTAATGTTTAGGTAGATAAATGTAATAAATAAAAATAAATATAATATAAAATGATAATGGCACTGTCTGATACTTTTAGGTAAAACCTTACGCGTGTATACGCATGCGTCAGGTCTTCTTTGATCGTACCAAAATAGGGGTGATTGCGTAAGATAACAATAAGGGGAAGAAGAATAAGAAGCATTTAAGCCGCATCAAACAACGTGGAACGATGCTAATATCAAATACATATTTTAGTTGAATGTGTGAAAAAGATAGCAAATGCAAGATTTAAATTGAAAACTTCGTAAAATCGCTACTTACATCCCATCACCCCCTTTTTAAGTAAAATGGTTCACAAGTGCTTGGCGTGGTTTTTACGGACGGACAGTAATAAGGAGATTTATAGCCTTTTAGCCGAAATAAGACATATCTACACACTACATACCTACGCTCCCCGTACCTACGACTACACGTGGTTTAACCGGCTCAATGGTGCCTTGAAGAGGTTTCTGTTTTTTAATCCAAATCAGAGGCAGAGAAACCCTAATCAAGCACCTACGAAGTATTGATTTGCAATGAAAACTTAATGATCTTCGCCTCCTCGAAAATATTTAGTGTGCCCCAGTCACCATTAGCGAGTACGGAGGATCTTCGACCGACTAGCATCATCCAGGGACTCTCCTATTATGAGTTCGGCGCTATACCGATCAGTCCACCCCCACAAGGCAGAATCACAACAAGCAAACACCTATTTCAGAGACGTAAGCTGCTTAAAACCTGAGACCGGCTATGATCTGTAACTGTTATAATATTACTCAAACCCTCTCCTTCACTTTGAGGGAAGATGTGCCAAATATTCCGTCTTTTTACTGGTGTACTACATTCATTTCAGGACTGATGGTCTAAAATATTGGTAAACTAGTTTTTGGATGGCGTAACGAAGTGTTTAGTATTTGATTATAGTTCTACAAACTTAGAACTTTATATAGTTATGATGCCCTCAAAAACATCTAATATACACTTTATTTAAAATAAAAATTTCTTCTAGCTGTTAAAAACTTTTTTTTAATGCGTTTCAAGTATTGAGGTATAAGAAGAAATTCACATTACATGACGTATATATGAGCAGATTTAAATTATATCGTATACACGATGTTTTATATGCATTGAAAATATTACTTTTAACATGCATTAGGTAAAATTAATCAGTAACAGTCGAGACCGTTTATTAGAATATCGGTTAAAAAAATATCCCGCTTAATAGTGTAATAATATTTTAAGTATACCAAACCGCTGTCATATACACAGTCCAGTCACATTAATGTGACCACCACGTACTTTCGACGTCGACGTCAAATTACCAATCACAAAAAGCACTTGGTAGCACAATGCAGTTGGGGGTGTACAAAGGGTGTGTGAGGGCTTTGGAAACCATTTCTATCATTGGCGTAATGCAAAAACTGAGCGAATTATCCGACGTCCAAAAGAGCATAATCATTGGCTTTCGGGCCAAGCCGTGGAAGCATTCCCAAAAGGGCTGAGTCTTTGAGCTGTTCGCTTGCCATCGTGGTAAAAGTGTACCATGCATGGCAAAATGGGACTGTCAAAAATTAGCGACGTGGAAAATGTGGTACACCAGGAGCCATAGATAACAGGCGAACGACGGCTGCGGAGATGCGTTCGGGTTAATAGACGGGCTACCGTTGAGCAACTGACCCTCAGGCCCGTCATTTAGGGGGGCAGGGTTGGGATCAATTGCGCCCCCCTGGCTTTGAGAAATCAATGCATTTACATAAAAGTGGAGGTGGTTTTTAGTGTTTTACGATGAAATTGCATTGTGTTTGGACCCTTTGCCCCCCCCCCTCTGAAAAAACTTGAAATGACATCCCTGCTGACCCCCCAGATGAACCAAGTGGCTACCAACATCATCTACCAAACTACTGTTTCGTTGACGTTGCAGTGTCTGGGCCCCCGAAGCACAAGACTGGTACATGCAGCTTCACTGACTACTGTCCATCGAACGACGAACCCTGGAATTTGCATATCAGTACCGCAGCTGGATGTTTATTAGGTGACAACAGGTAGCATTTACTGATGAATCACGTTTTATGCTCCATCGGGCACATGGACGTTGGCGTATAAGGCATGAAACCTCTGAAACCGAATACCCTCAACCATTGCTGGAACGGTCCAAGCTGGAGACGGAAGCATTATGGACTGGGGAATGTTTTCCAGGCATTCTCTGGGCTCACTCATCATTGAGAAAGGCACTATGAATTTCTACTAGTACGCATCTGTCAGGATGATGGCATCTATCAGCAGGACAATGGCAAGAGCCATATAGCTGCCAGTGTACGTGCGGTGCTCGAAGAGCACCAGAATGAGTTTGCTCTTCTTCCCTAGCCAGCAAACTCTCCTGATTCAAACAGAATCGAGAATATGTAGGACCATCTCGATCAGGTTATTCACTCCATCGATCCTCATCCGCGTAATTTAGCCCAGCTGGCCACAGCATTGGAGTCGGCATTGCTCAAACTTCCAGTGAACACCTTCAGGGCCCTAAATAAATCTAATAAATCTCTTCCTGCATGTCTCGCAGCAGTCCGCTCTGCGAAAAGTGGTTTTTCAGACTTTTGCCAGGTGGCCACGTTAATGTGACTGGACTGTGTATAATATTACTCCTGGATAGTGGAATATCTCGCTTATTAGAATATTTTATAGAACATCCATAGCATTTAGCGTGTTCGACTCAACTTAAAAAATATATGTAATAATTTGTACCTGCATTTTTGACTCAAAATTAGCTCGCATAATGAACTAAAGTATAACATTAAAAAATAATTGCATTGAAACTCTTAGTTTACAATCACGTTCACACTCACTTAAATGCAAATATATATATATATATATATATATATATATATATATATATATATATATATATATATATATATATATATATATATATATATATCATCTTTCAGTGCAAAGAAATTCAATTTAGAGATTTAGATAAGAAACGACTTCTGAGTTAAGCAGCCGAAATTGTGGTTAATAATGTACTACTTTAATTAAACTCAATAGATGTTTAGAAACTTTTTAGTTATGAAAAATGTATAAAATAATTAAAACGAAACACAAAAATGGAAATTCTAGAAGAACCAATTGTAATGTATTTGCATGTAATTTAAAAACAAATATATTTCCTCCGTGTTTCTCTTCATTTTCCTTATTTAATTTAGGTTTTTTCCTCTTTAAATAAATGTATCTTTTATTATTGATACGTTTTATTTGCGTGCTGTTTTTATTAAATTGTGTTGAATGAAATATGAATATTTATATCAACAACTTCAGTATGTTAGAGTACAATTCACTTTTAGTGTATTATTTTTTAAAAAATGTAATTTCGCTTTTTAAGTTTTTTCTACTACTGAAAGTTTACATGTAATATGTTTGAAATATATAAAAAATCTAATGCTAAAACCAAGGCTAACGCACGTAAATTTGTAGCAGTTTCAAAATCCTTCAGCGATATTCTTTAAAAGAGCGGGTCATTCTTTTATAAAGTTAAAATACGTAATGGTTTTGTGATATTTTCTTTGACTGCATTGTAGATTTATGGTAATATTGTTTAACTTTGTGTTTGATCGAGCTTAGAATACAGTTTCGCTTCGATTCTGTTCCTTTTTCTCCATCCATCCTTCCTCCTATCTTTCCAACCAGAGGACGGTTACAGCTAGAATAAATACACCCAGTAAAAGGTTGAACTTTAAATTGTTGATGTATACGTGTATAAAGTGCATGCATATACGTGCAAATGCTTTTTAGCCTATGTTTAGCCTATTTTAAATGCAATAAAAGAAAAATTTATGAAGACAGGCTTAGGCAGGGATTCAAGTGAAACACCATTGAAATCGCTTCGAATTGCAATCGCTACTGGAAGTGAATTACATTATCATCAACTTAACTTGGCACTGACGTCACTACGGGTGGAGCCAATAAGAGCTCACAAGCAGTCAGTGATCTCCTCTTATTCGCCAAGCAATCTGTGACGTTTTATCTAGCTCGTTTTTCATAGGCAAACGTCACGCAAACGTCACACTGACGTCACGATGTGTTTATCAAGAAATGTTCTAATGTAATTCATTTCCAGTAGCGATTATAATTTGCGATCGCCTGTTTCACTTGAATTCCTGCCTAAAGGTATTATTAAAAATTACAACTGAAAACTTATACATTTGGAGAATAAGTTAAATATTTGCATGATTATAAAAATCAAGAACTAGATAGTTAGGTTATGGGATTGAGAAAATGTGCCGTTTATTTTGTTCATATTTAATTTTTCCCTAGCCGATTTTCTATTCAATTCGGAACAGCTAAAAGTAATTAAAATAACTCTTACAGGGTAGTTTAATGCATATACACTTTTTACTTAACGCTAAAAATGGAGGGAGGGAGGAGCTAATGTAGTGCAGACAGATTTTTTTTTTTTTTTTTTTGGCTCTTTCTAGGGCACATTTTGAACTTTTCCAAAACCCGACAATGGCATCAGTGAGGATAGTTTCGATGCAACATAAATCTGTAACTAAAAAGCAAATTTGCTTTTTTTAATAAACAACTTGACTAGAAAGAACGTTTGGTTTAAATAGCGTACAAACAATTTTTTGCTACAGTTTACAGGGTTGGTTCTAGCAGCTGAAAAACCTAAATATATGTTCCTGCAGGAACGTTTATTTTATTTCAAAAGAAGTGCTTTGAATGTAATAATTAAACTATTTCATTTGTTACATTTACACATATTAATCCATTTTCAAGGATTGGATTTTCCTGCATTTATTTATTTACCTTTTCTTCAAAGAATTTTAATATAAGGTCACGCTCACAATATGAAATAATTATTATTCTTAAGTGCAGTTCTGAAATAGTTTTGATTCTCCATATCGCACATTGGCAAAGAAAAGAACTCAACTAACTGAATAAATAAACAGGTTATAATATATGCGTGTGTATGTTTATGCAGAACATGGCACCACCATCTTAAGAAACAAGGCCCGGTGTATCCCCCCCCCCAGGAGGTAGAGCACAGAGACACATCCTATTGTAGACTTTGCGTCTAATGTACAAAAAAAAAAGGACTGCACGACAACTGAGGTCGGTAATGAAATTTAAAAAAATATATATAGCGATTTGCCATTACTCAAAAAATTTGATTACGTATTTTAAACTGAAATATCGAGCTACCAGAGTAAGGCAAAATAGTTGATTTTCGTCGAATTAAAATATGAAGAAAATAAAAATATTTTATTTCTTACTTAAACTATAGTTAGTTTAAGCAAAATACGAAATTTTAAATTCAAGTTCAATAGAATTTAGGAGGTATAGCAACATTTCTTGAAAACCGCTCGAACAAAAATGTCAAATCCGAAACTGAGAAGATACATACAATAAAGCCTCTTTCTGCGCTAGCAAAAAATGGTTGACGGTACAGGAAATTAAATTTTTATGCCAGAAAAATCCCCGAAGACGAATTTTATTGTGGAATTGTAATACAGAAGCAGAAAGGAAACATTTAGCTATTGGCAAAAAAGTAACATGTCAGAAAAGAAACAAGTCTTTTCCTCTAAAAGTAGGATGGAATATTGAATTGTAAGGTAACCTATGCTTAAACATATTGCTGCAGAGGCATACCAAGAAATATATATTCCTACATATATTGCCTTTTACGATGGGTTTTGGGTGGTGTATTCAGAAAAATAAAAAGAACTTTTCCTGACAGTAATAAGTCATTTTTTTATCATTTGGTGACAGTTTCACCCATTTATGTAAGCTTCCGTTTTTAGGGACGTTCCAAAAAAGGGTCTGAATTTCCCCAAAATGCACATTTCAACCAAATAATAGTGTTCAATTAGTACCTTGGTATTGTTTCAATTCGTTATAAACAGATTGCAGCACATAACCATTGTAAAGTGTATTCTGTAGCAGTTTTAATCAAAAATTACATCGTTCACAATCTCAAGGAAAAAAGCTAAGTTTTCAAAGCTATTCCTAGCTTTTCAGTTTATGTTAATTGTTGATTTTATTTCTTCTTATAAAATGTCTTTTTAAATATTATATCGTAGACAGAAAAAAATTTTAGTAAAAAAAGTATGTACCCTCTGGGGTCTATCGTAACTTTTAAAGGACGATTTTTCTTTCCTTAATAAAAAAATGATTTTTTACATAATATTTTTTATTATTTTTCCTGTCCATTAAACACTATTTGTAACCAGTATACAAAATATCTTTGGAAAAAAAAGTCAGGCATTATAGGGTTAAAGCTTTCCTAATGTATACCCCCTACTTCTGAAGGTTAGAATACATTCCTGATAGAAAAGTCTAAAGCCGGCTTGCTATCTGTATTGAAGATGGTACTTATTATGTAAATTTTAATTTCCTTATTAAACGTAACTATGCTCTCATGATGAAGAGGGATTTAAAAGGCAAAGTGCTTATGAAAAAAGCAGTTGTTTTTATTTCTATTTTGTCTCGAAAACTCATATTGGCTACTGTCTATCGCTTATATGCTGTGTTCTGATTCAATAAGGCTTAACTCTTTATACCCCGGTGGGACTCAGAAGTCCCGTTTATATTAATTTAGTATTTTAAATCCTAAATGGCTGGAATCATGTTGGAGCTTCATAGTACCACTCCTTGCACTTAGCTGAAAGGCCGACAAATGGTACCTGCATTCGGACACAGTTTTCTTAGAAGCCCTAAGGGCGCTTTTAAACTTACCGACACGACAGCGATAAATCGTACACAATTGTCGTCATCCGACATTGGAGCACGCAAAATGCATTAAAATATGCTATGCGCTTTTCCATCTCCCGATTCCAGGACGATTGTGTCGTCTCCGACCGAACGCTGTCGTTTGTCTTCCCATTCGTGTTGGATGGCAGCTGTCTCGCCTTTAAAGTCGGGACGACATTCATTCATTTGTTTATTTTCTTCGAAGAAGCAACACATAGAAATGGCACTTAAATTTAACATCGCTGCATTAATTAAATATAAGCTTAAATTTGCAGACGATAAATAAAGAATGTATATCAATAAAATAATTTTATTAATTTTACGTAATATTTTGTTCCACTTCTGTTGCTCAGACGATCTTTATTGCTGCAGAAAAGCTTAGATTTTCATTCTGATGTATGCGTTTCGTTCTTAGTAAACAAGGTGGGAATGAAATAAATTTGTGAGTATGATGCATCCAATATCTTCTATTAATTTGTTTCCTCTTTTTGCGGAGGTAAAGTAAATCTAACAGTCGTAGTCTGTTAAATTGAGGAGGTATAACAAAATACATGCGAGCACACCGGTGCTTCGAAGTAAAATGCGGTAGAAAATGACCGTTTCGGAGAAACGATATCGGTTGAGTGGAAATACAGTGTTGTAGACGACGCGACACGGTACTTTTCGTTGCAGTATTTCCGTCCGACTTTCGTCGTTGTCGTGTCGTCAAGTGAAAAAGCGCCCTAAGGGCGCTTTTAAACTTACCGACACGATAGCGATAAATCGTACACAATTGTCGTCATCCGACATTGAAGCACGCAAAATGCATTAAAATATGCTATGCGCTTTTCCATCTCCCCTATTCCAGGACGACTGTGTCGTCCCCGACCGAACGCTGTCGTTTGTCGTCCCATTCGTGTCGGATGGCGGCTGTCTCGCCTTTAAAATCGGGACGATATTCATTCATTTGTTTATTTTCTTCGAAGAAGCAACACATAGAAATGGCATTTAAATTTAACATCGCTGCATTAATAAAATATAAGCTTACATTTCCAGACGATAAATAAAGAATGTATAGCAATAAAATAAGTTTATTCATTTTATTACTTAATATTTTGTTTCACTTCTGTTTGCTCAGACGATCTTTATTGCTGCAGAAAAGCTTAGATTTTCATTCTGATGTATGCGTTTCGTTTTTAGTAAACAAGGTGGGAATGAAATAAATTTGTGAATATCATGCATCCAATATCTTCTATTAATCTGTTTCCTCTTTTTGCGGAGGTAAAGTAAATCTAACAGTCGTAGTCTGTTAAATTGAGGAGCCATAAAAATATACATGCGAGCACACCGGTGCTTCGAAATAAAATGCGGTGGAAAATGACCGTTTCGGAGAAACGACATCGTTTGAGGGGAAATACAGTGCTGTAGACGACGCGACACGGTACTTATCGTTGCAGTATTTCCGTCCGACTTTCGTCGTTGTCGTGTCGTCAAGTGAAAAAGCGCCCTAGGGCGTAGGCCCGAGATTTGCAAAAGTTTATACTCGGTATATATGCTGTTTGATGCATTTTCAACTAAAAAAAACAGAAATACGTATACAAATTCATTGTTAAATTAATTTGGGACATAAAAGGTTAAACGGCTCCATTTGATAAAATGTGGGGGAGAAAAATCGGTTTTATTCCGCTAACGATGAATAGCATTATGTCAATCCAAGAATTATCATCCTTCACCCCAAACAAAAAAACGTCGAAGGTCAAGCATTAAGTTAGCAGAGACACACTTTACTATGTAGTTTTGTAGGTTTATGAAGCTACGTTAGCTAACCTGCTATGTTAGTTTGTTTCTATTACAAAGCATTTTTCACTAATGCTATTACAGGATTCTCCATACATCTCCATCTGCATGACTGGAAATAAAATATTTTGTGAGTATTTCGAGTCTTGAGATAAAACTATAAATGTTTCAAACAACATAAACAGCTTTTAAACATTTTCTTAGATTGGCAAAAAAACTAATTTAAAAAGAAAGAAAAAAAGTATTTCTTTACTATTTTTGATGCAAGCAATTGTCGATTAAGTTCCTTATTAACGTACTTGTAGAGACGCGAAGTATTTCAGTTAACTTTATCACCAGATTATTGGCAGAAGGCCAAGGTGGAAATAAAACTGTAATTTTCTTTTTTCACAGTGTAGGAATTTTTCACCGCCCCACAGAAAATTTACGTTCGTATGGCTACTTTATTTTGAAGCGAAAGACATATATAAAAAGCAATTCGCATAAACATATTAATATTTTTTGATAAACAGAGCCCTCATGTCACAAATAAAAGATAAAAATTTTATTTCATGCATAACCTTTGTGCTTTGTTCACAAAGATTCAAATAGTACAAAGTCTATCTACGCTCAAAGAAAGTATGTTATGTTTATAATAAAACGCATAAACCTCCTGCATATCGGCAAACTTTAATAAAAAATAATATGAAGACATATTGAACAAGGTCTATAATTGAAAAAGCTTCGCAGTGGAAATTCCATTTCCGTATTGATTCCAAAAGGATGATTCTAATTTACTTTTCTCGGAGTTAAGAATTTGAATCGAACAAGAAAAACTCGCTTTTAGTTCATATTATTACCGATTCAGTTTTTGCTTACAGTAAAATTAGATTTTGCTTGTTTTCCTGAAATATTATTTAAATCATAAAATATGCACAATTAATAATTTAAATAAATGCAAATTATTATAATTAGAAAAAACTATATGATTATATATTCTTTTTTAATTTAAAGGAATAATATCAGGTAAAAAAATCTTAAACTATTTGAAAATAATAAACCTAATACTGTGTGATTTATTTTGTACTTTCTGCTCATTACATGTCTAACAGTATATAGGGTGGTATCTAAAATTAGTAGGACTGATTTTTTTTAAATACATTTACTGAATATTTTGGTACTTTGACTTAATAGTCTTCAAAACGGGTCCCTTGGGCATCCATACACTTCTGGTAGCATGCTTTTCAGGTCGCGAAGGCCTTCTGGAAATCGTCCTCTGGGACACTGTTCAGAGCCTTCGTCGACGCCGCTTCGACTGCTTCCACCGAGTCAAAACGATGCCCCTTGAGCTGCCTCTTGATCCGGGGAAGCAGGAAGAAGTCCGACGGTGCCACATCAGGGTTTTAAGGGGGTGATTCAACTTAAAACTGCTGAATTTGGCCAGGAAATCCTTCACAAACCACGAGGCGCCTTGCCGTGATGGATCTTCCATTTCTTCTCCAGACCTGTTTGCACGCTCGTGATCCGGATTCGCAGCCGTGTGAGTGTTTCCTCGTAAAATATTACCCTCGAAGTATTGCCAGAAAAGTATAAACTTTTCTTATGATCCTTGACTCGAAGGTCAAAAAATGCAATCAACATCAGTTTCAAGCTCGGTTTCGACATTCTTGCGCTGATCATCTTCCCGAAACAACTTGTGCCACTCAAATATCGGGGAACGGCTCATGGTACCTGCTTTGTAGTCCTGCGTAAGCATGTCCTTGATTTCGGTTGCTAATTTTCCAAGTTTGTAGCAAATCTTTATTTATACCCATCGCAACTGACGACAAGACGTCACAACAGGAGGTCACTAAAACAGTGGTAATGCATGCATGCAAGCGATTGCCGAAGGTCGAATGCTGTTCTTAAGGTTACCCTCTACAACATCCGGGCTTGCACACCAATGCTCCGCGATTGAATGTCCAACGAGGAGTGGATCATTTACAGAAGCTCACACGGGCAGGCGAGTTTAGAGGCTGCAACAACGAGCGCTGTCCAGTTGACGCGGTAGTACGCGGGAGGACTGGATGGCATTCAGATTGCAATATTTGGTGATAGAGGAGCAGAGATGCTTCATACGATTTCTGACGGCGGAAGGTGTTCTCCAGGTGAAGAAACCATTAATTCTGAAGGGTCCAAAATCAACACAGTCATCACGAACAAAATACCGAAGCTGCTCACAATAGGTGTGGTTTTACTCCGTGATAACGCGTATCAACAAGTCTCCAGAGTTATCCACGTGGTACTGTTCGTCCGTGAAAGCCGAACCAAGCACTCGCGAACCATTCCGCATAAAAAGGGGAATAGGTTGTTGGTGGTAAGTTTTCAATTTAAAACTTGCATTTGCTATCCTTTTGACACATTCAACTAAACTATGTATTTGAGATTAGAATCGTTCTACGTTGTTTGATAAGAGTAAAAATGCTTCTTATTATCCTTCCCCTTATTGTTATCTTACCTATCACCCCTATTTTGGTAAGATCATAGAAGATCAGACGCATACGTAAATACGCGGAAGGTTTTACCTAAGAAAATCAGTCAGCACTGACCAAGTTTAAGTGGGAGAAAATTGAATATCCGCTCTGTAGGCTGGATACGTCACCCAGCCGTTTCCATGTGTTTGATCTCTTAAGGTGACTGCCTACGTTGAAATGACCGATTTCGTCAAAAAATTTGATTTTTTTTAAATTACATATTTGAAAAGAACTGACTTCTAGGATTCCAAAAATGTCTTACTTTTACTTTTCTGATAATTAGAAAAAAAGCTACAGCTAATTAAAAAAACCGGAAGTGAGATTCCGAAGCACCGGAAATCAGCTGAAAACGTCAAAATGAATGTAAACAATGTAAATTTAGGCTGTGTTTTTCATTTTTCTTGATATAAATGGCTATAAAATAACATTAATATCAAAAGATTACAT